>CM034475.1:6005460-6050620 GCA_019925255.1 Litchi chinensis | reverse complement strand
CCTTAATTTCCAAAAGTAATATAATTCTTAATTTTGTGTGATTGCAAATAATTCAATTTTCATCAGTGTATATAAAGACTGTAATCACAGATCAACAATCAAGTTCAACAATTAAGTTCTGTTTTCTTGCTACCGAATTCTAATTAGTAAAAGTGCCTTTGAAAAATGAATTTGCCAACTATCCTTACAAACAAATTAGATCATCCGGTTGATATATTTTTTCACAATCTCAACGTATTCCAAAACTCCTGACTCTAATTATTGTCACACTCACACCCAAATATACTCTGAAAACATCTTCTCATTGGTTTTACTTGATGTGTAATAAACGTTTGATAAAGATTAATGCTAGCTCAATCAAACATGGCCCCCCAAGTATTCTCAAACTCAAATTGCCTAGACGCCTAACTTGCAAACCTTTTCATTCAAAATACGGCTCCTTAAAGCGAGCGTGTGCTGGCATTGTTACAAATTTTTTACAATTATAAATTTGGATGAAAACAGTTTTCATCGCTGTTGTTGTATCTTTTGGTGCAATTAACAATTGTTTTATATATATTGTTGCGTTCACGAGTGAAGGAAGATATGCAGTGTTTGGGTTTTCTTTAGACTTTGGATTAAAACTGTTACCCAAATTTCCACAGTGACGATAAGATAATGACACAGACCAAACAAACTGAAAAGAATCTTCACTGAAAGAAAAAAAGAAAGAAAAAAAAAGGCCACTAGGTAGTTATAGGTAAAATATTAGGGTTTGTTTTTTTCAGCTCGTGAAGTTGACACAGTCCTTTGTTTTTGTCCTCAGCTTGTTGAAGATTGTCTGGTGTGTCATTTTGATTTTTGAGCATATAAGCTTCCTACCTGAAGAGGTTTTGATTGATTAAGATATTTTTGAAGTATTAAAAAACCCTTAATTTGCTAAAAGGCTTATCTCACCAAATTATTATTGGGTGACAATTGACTTTTTGGACATAACTTGTAACACAATTTTTCAGTAGGAGAATCAAATCATTATGTACTATGGAGATTATATTTTTCATGCATAAATATTGCATAATGAAAAAACAACTTTGCAATTTGCATTCTATCTTCAATTATGGAAAAATATTAAAAGTATGAATTGAAACAATCTAAATTTATGGGGAGCTTTTATTATGCAAAACATTTATGGGAAAAACTTTTTCCCATGCGCAATAAAAAGATATGGGCTTCTTGCATGATTAGGCTGAAGTTTCTTAATGAAGCAAGTCTTTAAGAGCAATAATTGGGTGGTTTAATTATTTGTTTTACAATTTCTCAAAAGCAAATTGACTAGTTAGTGCTCTTACCTCACACTATCACATAAATGAGGTTGATGATTGCTCATTCGTTTCCCCAAATTAGCTCACAAAGTCTCCAACCAACTAATTATAATACTCCCTCTTTTGACTTATTTTCCCTTGCTTGCTTTGATTAGAGATTTTAATGTTTAATTAGGTCGTTCATGAGTTGAGTGAAGAATTAATGAAACTATTAAATCATTAAACAAATCTCAAATTATTACTTTCAAAACTCATTTTCCATATTCTTATGAATCTAAAAACTATGTCAACATAAATTATGATTAATTACTAATAATTAAAAAAAAAAATCATTGTGTTTAAGTGGAGAAAATTATCCATTTCATACTATTAAATAAGAGCATATAATCTCTCAAATAGGAGAAAGTGAGAAATATTGAATACGATTGGTGTAATGTATCATATTTAATAATATCATGTTATGTAATGTAGTCATATAGATAATCAATTACATAAATTTTTTATTGCACTAGCTGCACTAAAAATTTTCTCCTCACTAGCTTGTCAAACTTGCAAAATAATGTGATTTTTTAATATATCTTGCAGGGATTAAATAGACTAATCGATTACCACTAAACATGCCTTTTGGATGGGCAATTTTGTGTATAGGAATAGTAGGTGAAGTGTAGCACTATATAAACATGCATGATTTCCATATATTTCAGTGTACAAGAAACCAAAACAAAAGCCAAAAGGCATCATAACAACCACATAATTGTTGTCTCCAATCCCTAACATAAAGTTCACTAAAGCAAGCTAGTCCACTCTTCCATTTTCATCACAATGATGAGGAAAGTTCTTTGTGTTTCTTCTTCTCTCTTCTTTTCACAAGTATCCAAAGATTGTCAATAGAACATCGGATGATGAAAGGAGAAACATGCATCCCATTGTTTTTATTATTTTCTTCTTAATTAGAATATGTGTTTATAGGTATGCCATTGTCAACAAGAGAAGAACACTGGGGGAGCTTAAAGTGCAATTTTTTGACACGATTCTTGGCAGCATAATAATATGAACATCAATGTATTAAAAATCAGCCTAGGTATAATATATATATACATATATATATATGTTTAGACCTAGATGGCCGATGGCGTCATCGTTCAAATAGATAAAAATCGACGGTTCTAGTTGATGGGCCACCTAGAATTGTTTAACTAGCTAATTTGAGCTGTCTAAGTACCCTTAATTTTTTTTTTTTTTATTTTTTTGGTTTAAAAGGACATCATTTTTGGTTTTTAACTTCTTAAAAGTATAAATCAAAATAACATTGTTTTGGTTCAATATAAAAGAAGCATTCAAACCTTAACCCCCACCACCAGTCGTTTTAGTCTTCACAATTCATCAATGAATCACCACCAGTCACCTATTGTTGTTTAACTTCGTCATTCAGTGTTGCCAACTCACTAGTTCTGTTCAACGACTTCATCTCTCTCCCGCACCGCACACTAGCCATTCGTCTTCTGCATTAGTGTATCTCCGTTGTCTTATGCATCAACATCTTCGGCTTTCATTTTTTGTTGATTTTGTTAATTTATCTTTTTCAGTTATATTTATCGATTTTTTTAATTGAAGAATATTGTTTTTTTTTTGTTGATCTTATGAGAAATTGTTGGAGAAGATGAGGATTCTATTTGTGTGGTGATTTGGATTTTTGTTCTGTTTTGTTGGTGTTTTGTCTTGTTTATTTGCTTTTTAGATTTTTGAAAAACCTGCAAACCGGCCACCACCACTTACCCAAAGCAAGAAGAACAACATATATATATATATATATATATATATATACAAGGTTTGATTGACGGTCAATTGGTTCACTATTAATCGTCGATTTAACTGTCAAGTTGTCGATTGCTTAGTACCTAACACTTTTTGAAATATTGATAAATATTAAAATCGTTCCTACAATATGCTTGAGAGTATTTTAGACACTGAAAAATAAAATACAATGACCATTTTATACAATTTTAAACTAAGCGAAACATGTTAGTAATACAAGCAAAAACATGTTATATGTACAAAATGGTAAGCTTCGAAGAAAGAAAAACAAGCCGTAGAGTGTGAGACAGAATTGGGGCTGCTTGGTTTATATTACAAAAAACGAAAAATAAAAGAGAAAGTGAAAAGCAAATTTGGTAGACTAAAGTGAGCTGTAGGACCATATCGATAATCATGGCTTTGGAATGATTGCCTACTATTACTATCCATCTTTTTTAAATTAAGCGGTCTAACTCAGACATCACTCTACTGCTACTAGGATTTTCTTAACTCTCTTAAACATCAACATTTTTCTTTTTCTGTTAACACAGATCAGGCAAGTTCCTTTTCTTCAAAAATTCAACCCCAGCTGACTTCTAAGGTTCTAGTGCCTTAAACAATCCCATAGTAAATTCCCAACTTTGGACTTCCTTTCCATGATTTTTTTTTTTTTTTCATATGAGATGGAAGACCATGAGCAGGCTGAATTTGTTGGAGTCCAAAGTTGGTTTGCATTAATTTCAAGACCCGGAAAAGACATTATTTCACGGAGTTGAGGTATCATCTTAGAAATCTCTCACACCTTTAGTAAATTCTCGACTTTGTGCTTCCTTTCCTGAACAATTTTTGACATGAGATAGAGGATCACGAGTGGATGAATTTTGGAGTCCAAGGTTGGTTTGCATTAATTTGAAGACCTAGAAAAGACACTAGTTGACCATGTTGAGATAGCATCATTGTAAATCCCTCACACGATCACAATCTTTAACAAGTAATAAATCGGAATCATATCATTATTTTTCTTTAATTTTTAATTCTAATTTAGTTAAGAAGAGCTCGTGAATTTCCAAAATGGGAAAATTAGCAATTACTCAAACTCTCAAATCAATCAACTACAACAATGAAACAAGATTCAGCTCCACTTACACATCAATCAGCTAAATATAGGGCTTGCAAATTAATTTTGGGCGAGGTATGGGTGTGGTAAAGGATGGCCTGTAACGAACAAAATGACAATAGACAAGATGGGACGATTGATAAAGAAAAGGAAGACTATAGTAAGGCAGGTGTGGGCTGTAGCCTCTGTCTGTAAGTAATGGGACCTAGAATCGAGACACCAAAAATGGTCTAAGAATCCCCGTCAAGCGCGGGTGTGAAATGACTCAAAATCTACACGAGAACCCGTGAACAAAGAATCCCGGAACTGAGAAATATATGAAAGCACAAAATGACCCATGTTATCCGGACTATGCTATCCTTCGAGGAGACATATACAGCATTGCAGGTACTACTTCAACTTCATCTTTTTTGCAATTTTTTTTTTAAAATAAAATAAAATAAATTGTATGGATTCCAAATATATCAGCAATTTGAGAAATCGGTGCAAAAGTTTTTTGAGAGCCAATCACACCTATGTAAGAGCTTGGAAGGTTCAATTTACTTTTAATAGTGATGATATAAACAGGAAAAAAAAAAAAAACAGGAATGACCACAGCAATTTTTATGCCAAGGATAAGACATAGGAGCCAAGTGTTTTACAAGGACTATCAGTCAATCCTGCCGGTTTCCAAGCTTAGTTCATCGAGGAAGGAGCCATGGGCCCATCTCATGGGAGTGAATGCACCATGCATCCTCTCCCATTTCGTAAATTTTATCACATGTTCGGAGTGAGAGATGCTCCACCAGTTATTAAGAATTCGTTTTTATTTTTCATGAATAGTGTCAAAAAATTAAGCTAATAAAGTATGAGTTAAATCAATCCGTACGTTTAATTGCTAATAAAATATGAGTTAATCAATAATTACGCTTAGAGTGGCAAAATTTCCACCTCTCAAAAGTTTTATGTATACCCCACACTATAGTTATTTCGAAAATTCCAACATTGTCCCGGAACATTCACGAAGGAAATGAAAATGTTTGTGTCCAACATTGTTGCAGAACTCTTCCAACATTGTAGCAAAACTCTTTATTTTTTCAATCAAAACTATTAATCAAAAGAAGAGTTCCGGTACTTCCAACATTGTACCAGAAAAATTAATTGGGGTGACAAAAGAAGTGTTCTGGTACAGGATTTTAGTACGGAATCAACTGATAACCTACATGGAAAAAAAAAGCTAGGATTTGTTGCGGACTTGAATCAAACGGAATTCTTCTGGTACAATCCGTTTCATCAATCATACATTCAGGGAAAGGATGTGGTCATACATGAACGCAGACTTGAAAAAGAGATTTGTTGCAGAGTAATTCTCTGGGTAGAGGATTTAGGCAAGTGATCTTGAGTTTTATTCTAGTACAGCGCAACATACTTGGTCATTTGATTTAGTTAAGTTTTCTTCTAGTACAGGATTTTAAATTCTTTGTACTTCGCCAAAGAACCCTTGTCACCAGCTTTATACGAGTAAACAAATATATATCCTGGGATCTCTGCGAGGATTTATACCAAGTTCCTTACACGAGGATGATTCAGTTTCACAATTTGTGCTTCTAACTTGTCACAGGAGATGGATAAATAATTATTTGCAGTGACCAACAGAAGATCAAATAGAGAGACGAAGATATGTAGTATTCTAGTACCTTTAAAGCTCCTTGCAGTGCACTGCAGGCAGCTTCCTCGATGATAGGTTCATAATAAGATATGAGGATATCGATTTCTATTCGACTATGGAGCGCTTGATGATGGTGGTGGTGGAGATTAGAAAAAAGAAAATAATATATTAGTAATTTATGAGCGTGATTATAATTTTTAATATTAAAAAAAAAAATCATGGGGTGAACATATAAAAAGGGTTGCACATACAATATTTTTAGGTGCCAATATCGCTACTTTTACATTTAATCAGTGACTCACAAAATTTATAGATATACACATTACCTAATTTTGTTTAGCATATATAATTATATTCATATGAAAACAGAACTGGAAAAAAAAAAAAAAAAGGCTAATTAAACCCATCAAAACAAAAAGGGAATATGTCAAAGCATTCTCTTCAAACAACCTAAGTTACGTGAAAGAGACAAAATATACTTCAACTAGACGGTAGACTACCATCTATGACATTTGTCAAGAATACTTGACACTTGATACAAGAAATAGTCTTGTACTACATACGTAGTAAAATGCAAACATTTATGAGAAATACTGTAAAAACAGTTTAAATGGAGAACCAGGACGGAGCAATCTGCTCTATTGCTTCAACTTTCATACTTGAATTGTTGGGGTGGTGTTGTTGTTGATATTGATGGAAGAAGGAGTCTATTTTAATTATTCTTGAATTTGTTTCAAGTTAAAGATTCTAGGAATTGGTTAAAGATGAAGATAGGGAATGGTTGAAGATTTGTACTGTTGATATGATCTTATTATTATTTTTTTAATAAGTTAGGTCAGATTTTTTTAATTAATTACAATTTTTTATTATATAATAATTATTTTTTAAAAATATAAGAAATAAGTAATAATAAAAAAGTATCTGCACCATCTGATGGTATTAGATGGTGTAGATTTTTAATATATCTATATTATTTAAAAGGTAATAAAATAAAACATATACGATCAAATAAGTAAATAAGGGTTTGTGACATTTCACCCTCAAAAGCTGGCCAACCTTCAGTTTGGATGGAAGTAAACCGACAGTGAGAGAGGTTTTGTGCAATTTTAATCACAAGGCTTCTCTAACTGTAACTAAACTTAAAAATCAGGGAACGTTCTTGTAATTTATCCTAAATTCTAATTGTAACTCATTTAATGAGTCGATAGCATGAACATTTTTAGAGGGTTGTAAATATCGACACTCATTCATAGTCTGAACTTCGTTGAATTAGATCGGCTGCCAAGACTGAAGACAAAGCCCAAAAGTCTACCAAAGTTAAGTCCAACCCAACTTCAAACAAAGCCACAAAGGAGTACTAGGCTTGGGCTTCTTGTATTTTTCAGCTCACACAAAGTAGTCAAGTCTACGTCTGTGATCATATATTGTACGAAGACAACTTAAAATCATCCAAACAAAATTTGAACAGCCTGTTCAAAGAAACTAGAATGAATAGGATGCAAAACCATTTATACTAAAAAAAAAAAAAAGATGTGTGATGGCTTAGATCATTTGACAGCCTATAAGACTACCCAGATTGATAGTGTTATTCGGCATATCCAAGAGTTAGAAATTGCATCTCCACATCAAATTTTTTAAAAAATTATTCCTGAAGCAATATATAAATCAAAAAGCGCAATCACTGACGGGTCACAGGATGCTTGCTCATGTTACGATTGTGACAAGGGAAAAAAAAAATAGAAACGAAGGCAAATTATTAAGTGCTGGCACACTGATTTCAGTCATGCATCTAAGGACAGCTTACCCAGGAAAAATTTAGTAAAATACATATAATGTAGAAGATCCCGTTTGAAATACTAAGAAAATGGAAAGCAATGGCCAAGCAAGGTATAACATGTAAGCATAGCAACTGGACATAAAAGTATCACACCAAAGAATATCTTCAACTGGTTGAAGGCAATTGTCCCTTGAACTTGCATAAATCAGAAGTAATCAAAGATTGTGATCAAAGATTTTAAATTGGCAATGGTCAAGCTGGTGCAGAACACAGAGTAATAACCTGTGAATTATATCACAATCAATAATATTGCAGGTTACTAGTGAAAGTAGGATCCATATAGACTTTAGAAAGCAAAGATTTTTTGTTAATTTTTTTATAATCTAATAACACATCAACATAAAAAATAATGGATGACCAAAATTGTTTTATTTTTTCTCTCTCATTTATCATTCAAATTTAAATTTCTTTTATAAAAAAATTAGCACAAATAAAAGATTAACGGAGAATCATTCCTCATAGATGTTATCACCATTGTTGCAGAGAGTGGGAGAGAAAGGAAAACACAGGAAATTGAATGGTTGTAGGTTTTATTATAAATGTTGCCACAATGCAGACTACTTTTAAACCGTGATCACACCATTCTGCGGATAACAGATTTGCAAATAAAAAGCTACTACCAGTTACTGCAAAATATTCTGAACAGATTTTTTGGACAGTGAACTGGACAACTGGGCTGGTCTATCTAGCGAACATGAGGTCAACCACAAGTCCTGGTATGATGATGACACTATGACCTCTACCATTAGTTGACTCCTTATTCCTTAAAAATCCCACTAAGACCATTAGAAAGATCCACTCCCTAGATAAAACTCAATCAAAAGTGACAAGAAAGTAGAAGAACACTTCATCCAAGCATAACCAGCTAGCCTTCTTCCCTAGGTAGAAGTAAAAATCATAGTTTTGAAACACAAGAACGTTAGTTAGGAGTTGTCTACCCCTCCTACCAATTGTACAAAAGTTTGGTATCAAACATATCACTAGGATTGTAATATTACTGAGGACATTTTGAAATAAGAACCAAGCCATCTCTACTTCAGAGTTCTAACCTATTCCTTGGGTGTTCTTGTAAAAACTTTTGATCAAATTATTTAACAATCTCAAACATACTAACATTCTTAAAACTCCTCATACAGTCATTCTTGCAACTAAAATGCTTATTAATCGACAATCAGAATGAGTATTTAAAGATACTGAATGTCCTTTTAAACAAGTCTTGGCAAACAACACATCTAGTGCATCTCTCAAGAAGCAATCAAAGATGACAGTTCTAGAAAAAATTCCATAATTTGATAGAACATAACAAACATCAAACACAAAGGGGGGAAAAAGAATATAAATTTCTTGTCACAAAAAACAACTAAAGACTCAAAATGCAGGTGTTTCAAATTTCCACCATCTTTACCAGCCTAATACAGCAACCTTACAAATGACTCCATTGTTAAAAATGTGACGCATACTCTTCACCAAACTCCACATGAACATAAATAACCTCTGATTAAATTACTACACTACACAGCCTGCACCATAAAAACGAAATATCAAATACTATCATTTCAATTGTTCCTACATAAATAGCTAAAATATTTTCTTCCTACCGTATTCTACCACAGTTAACCACAATTTTTCGCTCGAACTATCTCTTCATAATCATAATACTGACTCTAATTACCTACAATTAAATTCAAACATGCAATTAACAACACCAAAAACATATATATTAATAGAAAAAGGCAAAAAAAAAAAAAAAAAAGGCACAGTCCTCACTATTAAACCAGCAGTATGCATCTCAAATACTCAACAAGGCCGAATCACCCAACACTCTCTCTTGCTACCTTCTCCCCGAAAAGCTTATTCGCAAGCATGGTATCCACGAAAAACTCCCTGTAGGGGTGATTCTTGGGAACAAGCTTCCGAAACTTCTCGAATTGCTTCTCAGCCAAGTCTTTCTTGTCCAACAAAGTGTATATAAGTCCTTGACACAAATAAGGCCTGAAATCCCTCGGCTCCTCCTTCACCAGCTCCTCGTAGACCTTCAATGCCTCTACGTGATTGTTCTCCATCACTCTGATTTGGGCAATCAACAACTTGAAGTCCCTTAAGTCTGATTTTTTCTTCTCTTTCTTGCATTTCTCCATTGCTTTCTCGATTCTCTTCTCTATATCATTCAATTTTTTACCCGACTCCGAATATGCCATCACCAACCCGTGGAAGGCCTCGACCCGAACCGGGTCCTTTTGTAGAATCTCTTCGAAGCCTTTTGTTGCTGAGTCGAAGTTTCCTGAGTAGCTGTGAATTTGGGCTTTCAACAACGGCCATTCGATTTCCTCTGGCTCGATTTCGATCAGACGGTCCAGAACTTGAATTGCCTCTGGAATCTTGCGCGCTTTGAGCTTGACTTCCATTAGTGACCGTAGGGCGTCGGCGTCGCTCGGGTTTTCGGCGAGGTGCTGCTCGATCGCCTTCTCATTCTCTTCCAACGAAGTGTCGTCCGTCGTTGTCGACGGCGACTCGTCGGCTGATTCGACGGTGGAAGCGGGGGGTGGGATAGGAGCGGCGATGGCGGGTTTGGTGGTCAGATGGAGGCGGGTGAAGAATAATGCGGCTGCGGCCGCGGTGACGCAGGTGGCTTTGATTAGAGGTGAGGAGAGAGGGTTTAGGGTTTGGATTAGAGAAGGTTTATTACGGTTTTGTTGCGGGCCCGAGGAGGAGGAGGAGGAGGCTCTGATGGAGGCAAATTTGAAGGGCGATGATGAGGCTCTGAAGGAGAGGGAGTTGGCGGGTTTGGGAAAAGATGGACGGTGGTGATTGAGGGAGAGAGAGAGGGGTTGGTAACGGCTGTGTACTTTAGCAAGTGATTCCATTCTTATTTTTTTGGAGGTTTTGAGAGAGAGGACTAAAACCCTGCACGATGAATTGAGGATGATAATAGAGGGGGAAGGGAAGTTCAAAACCCCTCGAATATGCAGATTCCAGTCACTGTATGTCAAATTAAATGGTTGTAATACGAGGTCGTTTTTCTCTGTGCCTAATATGGGCTGGTTTTGGATTATAGGCTCCAGCCCAAGTTTGAACCAACCCATGTAATGATGTCCATTATCGACTTTTGAAATGGACTTAGTGAAGCCCAACATGCTTGCCTGATCGAAGTCGGCATTGGGCCCATTTTCACTTATCTAAGGAGTGGCAATGTTTCCAGCCTTTAAATATTGTATGTACCCCCTTTTATACGCACGTCCAATTAATAATTGTTTTAAAAGATTATTAACTATAAAATTAATTGCATTAATATTCTCCAAGTATTTTAAGATTGCATTCAATGGCAACTTTAACATTCATTGCACTAGCATACCTTAAAAATATTAACTACCATTAAAACTAACTATTGACTAACCATTTGCTATGAAAGTCATAAATACCCTTAGTATATATTTTATTATTTTATTTTAATTATTATTTTTTTGAAAAGTTGTTTTATATATTGATATAATAAAAAATAATAATAAAATCATATCATAATTATAATTATAACGAACTTTTTGCTCATAAATTATAATTATGGTATAATTTTTTATTAATTTTTATCATATAAATATATATCACAATTTTTTCAAAAAAATATAATAATTAAAAATAAAATATATACTAAGGGTAGTTTTGACTTTTCACAATAAATTGTTAATCAATAGTTGGTTTTAATGGTGATTAACATTTTTCAAAGTATGTAAGTGCAACAAATGTTAAAATTATAATTTGGTGTAAGTTTGAGATACTTGAGAAATATTAGTGAAATTAACTCTACAATTAATAATCTTTTAAGTGTACGTTTAGTTCAACCTATCTACTAGTCAAAGTATTTTTTTAATCCTCAAAACTCTACTTGATTTTTTTGGCGTCGTTTGGTTATCATTCTAATAGAATTTTTAAACAATTAAAAAAACTGAAAAAATTTTATTTGGAGAAGCTTAAATTTTGAGTTTTTCTAAGTATATTTTTTTTAACTTTTTAAAATATTAAAATATCTAACATCTCTCTATTATATTTTGTTAGTATTTTTATACCTTAAAACCTAATACACTTTATTTGAAAACATAAATAGTCTAACCTCCACTTTCATTTCGTATTTCAACAAAATCATTGAGAACTCTTTAATCAATAAGTATTTTTATATCTTGTGTCATTTTTTTTTTTTTTTTTGTCTCAATTATTTTTTTAATGTTCCCTTCACAATTTAATTAGCAATAGATAAAGCGAAAATATCATTAACACCCTCCAGAAGAAAAAAGATGAAACAAAATTGCTCCAAGGTCATCTATCATATCATTTCTCCCCGTCATCTGCTATTTTCAAGACAAGTCTGTTTTATTAAAATTTGCAATTATATCTTTTCCTAGACAAATCTAGAAAAGAGACAACAAACCTAAGATTTATGTTGTCGACGTTCGAAAACGGTCAACCCAGAGATTCAAAGGCCCAGACTGCGAACGTGGTAAAAAGTGATGATAATTGAATTAAGTGTGTAATAAAGGTAGTTTAAGGTTGGTGTGTAATATTAAAAATAAAGGAATGTTGGTTGCGAGGGATGAATAACAATAATTGAATAATAAATGAAGAAAGAAGGGGGAAGAATGAATGCAAACACAGAGATTTTTACGTGGTTCGGCGAGTGCACCTACGTCCATGGTTACTACGGGTTAATTCCAGCAGAGTAACGGTACTATGAATGTTATTTACCTCTTTTTACAATGAAAGTTCCCCCTATTTATAGGGAATGGGAGATATAGATGGAGTATTTTACACGTTATAATCATCAACATTTTCACCTAATATGATTCTGATCATACTGCATTAATTGCTAAAGCAATGATTATTCTTGACATCTCATGCCTTCATTTATTACTTCAGGTAAAGTCTCCTCTGTAATAAATACACAGCCACCGCATTGAATGCTCCTCGAGACTGTTGAGGTGATGCCGACGAAAAATCAGGGGATTAGGCAGATCTGGCAACTGCTTTTTGAGAAAGACTCTGGGGCAAGGTAGAGTATAACTGATCGTCTCTGGGAGCTGGGATGTTGGGACGACCCATCATGGAAATGAGCTGGGATCACCTAGGAGGGGACCTGATGTAGGCTGGCGGAATCTGTCTGACACGGCTTTAACGAGCTGGTTGCTCAAACGAACCGAAAATAGGCTAAGATGGATCCTGG
Source organism: Litchi chinensis (assembly GCA_019925255.1). NCBI lineage: Eukaryota > Viridiplantae > Streptophyta > Magnoliopsida > Sapindales > Sapindaceae > Litchi > Litchi chinensis. The sequence goes on along the minus strand of CM034475.1, from coordinate 6,037,714 downwards.
CACCGACGCAAGGTAGAAAGCACTGGTTCTAGAGATAAGTGCGAGCTCATGATCCGACGAGCTCTCTTCTACGATCTGAAGGCTGGGCCTATTGGGCCTATTGACACTGTACTCACCTTTTGGGCCCTTAGAGGCCCCATTTTACTTGTGACGAGGAAACGGGCATAACACATGTCAACTTAAGGGTGGGGCTGTGTGTGTGTGATTGAGTTTGTGATTAATTATTGATGAAATAATATTGAAATAAAAGGAAAATAAAAAAAGTATTTAGCAATTTCATAATCACTATAAAATAGAATTTAGGAAATATAATGTGAAGTTTGGTATTGAAATAAAAGAGTTAAAACATTATTCTAATAACTACTTAACCTGAGCCATATGAGTGATATTAAAAGGGTATTAATAATGATTAACATGATACGATAAACTATTCTAAACTACTAATTAACTTGTGCTATAAGAGTGTAAAGTTTTAACACATTATTTAAGGCAAAAATAATACTACTACGCTATAAATTTATAAATTATTTTGTTCAGCAGTCGCATGGAAGCATTTAATGAAACAAAACAATCATTATTTTTGTTTTGTTTGGGTATTTATACTCGAGGAGCCCCTCTGTCTAGCTTGAGAGGGTGAGACTTTGAACATTTTGAAGCTAGGTGATTTGTTACCAATACAACAATGAGGTACATTACTTCCCTCCCTCATATCATTTTTACTAAATTTATAATATAAAAATACTTTAAAAATAATACAATTAAATAATCTATAATTTAAAAAGAGTTTTTAAATTGACAACTAAACAGCCGACGACTTTTTCAAAAGCTTTATTTGTAAATATCTACTTTCAAAAAATTATTTCTAAAAGAACTACTTAAAAAAATTATACCAAACCAAATCTAAAACAACTGTTAATTGAATCTCTATATAAAAGGGGGTGCATATACAATATTTAAGGGTGGGAACATGGCTAAGCTATTTGATAGCTGGGCTTCAGCTGGCTATTTTACACCCACGCCAAGGTTTATTGCTGATTATTATTATTATGATTATTTTAGCTGTTGGAACAACAGTTGAAGTTTTATTATAATTCAGCCTGCAGAATTGGCTGGGCTTGTCCATATGCATCCCGAATTCCATTCCATGGAATTATGTTATTCAAGTATGTATAGGGAATTCTAGGTTCCTAGGAGCCGATTTCTCTGATAGTAGGCGTGTACCGAGTATGGAAACAAGAGTGACCCCATCAAGCGCAGCCAAAACGCCGCCGACAACTTTTTTAGATACTTTACTGCGCCGCACTCCGGTAATAGTATTAGCAAAATCAGGTTTTATCTTATCGCCATAACCTGCAAAGCCATGTGAAACCTTACCCATATCATAATATATTAAATTCATCGGTTTATTGCCTTGTTAATTGTTAGCTAGAAACTGTTAATAATGTATCTCACACACTCGGACACTCATCGTAATATCAAGAAAAGCATCAATAATATACATTCAGACCACTTATAATGACCATTTTAGACTTTGCAAACGGCACATATATCAGACGTTTCATGAGGCAATGAAACCAAAAAATAAAAAAGCTTGAGATGGTGACAAGTGACAGTGCAGCCAACTGGCCGTCAAAAGGGTCCCCAGAATCGGCCAAATAATCCCCACCTCACACTTCATTTAGTACAACGAATTAAGAATACAACACACAATATACAGCAAAGAGTAGAGAAAAAGAAAATTCACACGTAACTAACAAGATACAACAAAACATTATTTCGAAAAATAAAAAATATACAAAAAAACATTAATAAACACCGCTAACGATGGAAACAAAGAGGGCGGTGCCACGTGTAGCAGCGTGCCATGACTTCATGCAACGACTGCTTCCACATGCCGTCACGCTTCTGAATTACTACTGTTTGGATTCTTTTTTACACTAGTTTTCCAAAGGACAAAAACTTCTAACTTGTACGCCGTCGTTTGGTTCTTCATTTTTCACCACCCCATTATTTCTCTTCTTGAGATATAATACAGTACAAAGTTGTCGAGACTGACTACTACTACTGGTAACTATTAATTACCGTTTTTTAATGCCTAGTAATACCCTCCAGCTGCCCTGGATATTACTAAAAACCCTAACCATCTTTTTTCATTTTTATGTAATTTTGTTGATTGAAGTACACTGACTAGCTAGTTAGTCTTTGCTGTCTCTAATGGAGGAATTCGAAAGCATATTTTGGATCGTTTCTTTTGTCGACATTCCAGCTGATGAAGCTCTCTCTGCTCTGTTCTTTGCGTAGGCCTCGAAGAACTCTTTGTTCTCTTTCTCAAGTTCCTTCCACACTGTAATAAACACAGGATGATCACCACAAAACAAACATAATACATAGATGAATCAAGCTCTCAGTCTCACACACGTGTGTATATACGTACAAGTTTATTGTTTGTGTGTTGGCACGTGTGTATGTGTATATGTAGTGTTGACTTTAAATAGTAAAGTAGTTGAAGAATATATGTGTAATTTGTAAACTAGGTGGGTAGCCGATTTTTGACTGGACGACGATTGTTACCTGTGGAAGTAATGACTGGTTTGATATTTGCATGCTTGGAGAGAGCTTCCATGCACTCCTCTTTGCTCATGTTGAATACTAGACACTCTTCTATGAGATGGTGCACCTGTTCGATCACATCATATCATATGATCATCATCATCATCATCACCTCACACCGTCATCAAATCAAATCAAAGTAATAACTAACTCACCATGTGAATATACGACTCAGAAGAATCATCCATGATTTCTTACTAAATTGAATAGCCTTGTAATGACCAGATATAGAGTGTAGTTATGTATATAAAGAAACAAGTAGGAGATCAAGAACCTGGTTGTTCCTGGCAAAAGACATGGAAGAGACAGAAAATAATGGAAAATTACATGGGAAAGTGGAGGAAAAGTCGAGAAAAAAATAACAATAGCGGAGGAATTGTGCAGGTGAAAAGAATCAAGTAGATCAAAGAAAGGCCAAAAAACGTTGAATATATAATGTACAAATGAGGCTGGAGTAGGTTAAAAATTTATTGTAAGATAGGTTAACAAAATAATTAAGCGATCAGAAAAACAAAAAGTAAGTAAATAGATTCTACGATGTAATGGTGTGGTGGGGCCGGGAGTCGCACGTGGGAGGAGGATTTTGATTGGTGGAGAGAAGATTAGAGGAGATTTTATAAGCAGCCCGTTGTTTGTCTCTTACGTGGCCACTGTACGAGTCAAAACGTGACACGTGGGGCCCAACACCTGCCATGTAGGAGCCCAAAAGGCAGGGTGCACCTTGCTCTCTCCACACTTGTGCGTGCCGTTGTAAATGGGGGCCCACTCTCTCCGGCCCATCGTGAAACCAGCGGCCCGTGAAACTGCCGTGGAGTCCTCGTGTTGCGTCCTTCGGTGGCGCTCCTACCATATCTCCAGCCAATCAAATCCCTCCGCGTCCGCATTAGATTAGCGTTAAAATGTCCACCCTCATGTGTGTAATGCTTTTGATGTTGATAGATAGAGAATATTCATGATAAGCCCTTTACCCTAAAATGTGATCATTTAATTAAAAATTGGAAGAAAAGGATGTATATAACTTGATTTGTAATTCCATAGGGTACTAAATTGAAAAATACTCATGGAATTTGATGCGTTAACAATAATTAGAAATTCCCTAGGGTAGGATAAATTTATAATGAATTAAAAGTTTACAAAATAACAAATATAAGTGAATGATAGCTTGTTATGTATGGAGAAAGATGCAAAATTGTGAATCAAGTAGTTGAGTTTTCACGCGTACACAAAATGGTTAAAAATAAAAAGACAGCCAGTTCCAAAATAAAAACAAACAAAAAGACAGCCATTTTTTTTTTTATTGGATTTGAGGAGACTAGATAGATTATGGTTTCAATTCTTTTGTGGAAAAACCGAACTCGTGAAACATTTTTAACTTTTAACCATGAACAATAACATTTTACAGTTTTTCTTGATTGGTCACCGTTGCTCATCTGTCTTTGATGTGTTGTTTTTAGCTAGAGTTAGGAGACTATAGTGAGTCTGTTTTTATTCCACAGATAGTAAAATAGTTCCTTTTTTTTTACAGCTATGCAAGTCACTAGATCCAATCTCCATCACTGTCCTTTCTATGCTCACATCGCCCGAACACATAAAGTTTGTCTTATCGATACTATATTTGGCATTTTGATCCCATTACAATGTAACAATGACTCAAATATATAATAAAAAATTGATGAAAAATCCTAACTTCTTTTGAATTTTCAAAGACTTGTACAAGTTTTTATATATTTGCAATTTCTAAAATTTCAAAGAAGATTTTTGACATATTTGAAACTAATGATTTTTTCAAATCAAATAATCAATAAAGATAATGAAATTATCTTAGTAAGGTATATTTAAAGAGGAAGTGGAAGATTAAGCAACATCAATATTTATCCAGGCTTCACGTGGACTTGTCTCCAAATTCCTAATGTAGACCGCGATATTCATATATAAGAGTAGGGAACAATGATGATTCTTGAATAAAATTACATTTTTTGGATTCAGGATCATCATACCCCTTTTTTTTAAGTGAAAAGAGTGGAAAAACATGTAATATTAATGACCAGTATTTTTATTTTTCTTTTCTTAAAGAGTTAAAAGAAAACAAGTGACTTATCTTTCCTCATACAAAAAATCAATGTAATGGGTTGTTTTACAGTACGTTGACGTGGAATAGGTCTCGCTGGTCAACTTTCTTTAAACTTGGTAACTTGTATCCTACATAAGTCAAATAAAAGAGTAAGAGTGATTTGGGCACCGATGTAGTGTTGGTCGTAGACATTCCAACGCTCAAGTTAGTAATATAATTGATAAAGATAAATAATATAAATGTGGAAGAAAGAGTGAATATCGGTAGAGTTTGTGATAAAGATTCGGCACAAGAGACAGGTCGTATCTCGAAGCGACCTTCAGGAAAGCTTCAATGGAGTGTTTGAAGGGAATAACCCCTCTTTCTCTCTGTTTCTGTGTGTCTTGCCTTTGAAATGGAGACTCTTTATATAGACATAAAAGGTAATTCTTTTTAGACATCTTCCTCATCTGAAGATATTGGGGAGGTTGTAACTTAGATGATGATTGGGTTGATCTCAGGATCCTTGGTCCTAAATAGTAAACTTCTTATTTCCTAAAATTCCTATATCACCTTTTAGGAAAAATCATTTCTTGAAAGTAAAGTTAAATAGATTACCGATGAAATAGGGAAATGATGATCTTAGTTTCCACCGATAGGCCTCATAAACAGGGCTCATTGCTTGGTCGTCGTCCGAACCATAGGCTTTCCTCTTGGGGTGGATTAAACATTGCTAGATAGGTCGAAAGCGTTAATGGAGTCGGTCGACCCACGATGCTTCGGGCCTAAATCAGTTTTTCCTATTTTATCAATGAGTTTTCAGGTCTATTTATCGATCGATAATTTGTTACTACTACAATCAAGACAAAAGAACATAATATTCTTTTAAAATTCTCATATATATATGATTAATCTGTTTTTAAACTGATCTTTTCAAATTAGCTTGAGCCTCCATAATTTATTGTATGGGTACGATTACTTATATTCTTTATTAACCATCTTAATATGAAATCAAATGGTTCAATTTTAATATTCGCTATAAAGAGTTCGTCAAAAAAAAAAAAAAAAAAAAAAAAATCTTATGTATGGTATCTTCACGCTATTCATATGTCAATTCAATCAAAACATACTATATTATGATTTTTTTTTTAAAAAAAAGCACACAGTTAGATAGAAAAGAATTAAAACATTATCTATTATAGATTTTAATTGGATGATCGTAATGAAATTATATCACAAGATGTTTGTCATCAAAGATGTACAATTGAAAGATGACCATATGTCCATGCGATCGACACATGAAAACTCATAGCTATAACACAGAATCAAAACTTTGCACAGGAACGATTAGTGCTGGCTAGAAAAAGTAAATGGAACAATCAATGAATGTGCAAGTGATTATCCATAATAGGCTATGCCCAACAATATACAATAGCATTGACAACTTTTGATTTCTTTAAATATTTATTGAGCTAAAGCATTTGTAGAATAATTAGATTTGGACTTTAATCTTCGAAATACAGCTTAAAATATTATTTCAGGTACAGCAGCATTATCGTTTTATAATAATATCTGTTAGTGATATCACAGCTAGACTTGACAATGACATGATTTGCTGTTACTTCACGTTCATATTATATTGTTCTAGAGTACAGTTAGACCCCAGAAAAATTGCTGTTCTGATATCACCTTAACAGGCTTAATTAATAATCAAATTTTGGTCGCATCATTGCACTACTTAGCTACATATTGCAAGGCTCTAGCAATTGCACGTTTATTATGAATATTTTATAAAAATTTGCAGGAGCAGATCACAAGGCCTCGCCATTTCGTTCTCTTCTTCCTGTACCACAAGTCCATCAGAAGGCATTTTCTTTCTCATAATGAAATTATTCCTGGTGAAACGTTCAATGGTTTGTGACCGTGATGCCTCAGCTGACAAAGGCGAGCAAATGAGAACAATAAATAATACTAATAATAATAATAATGAAAGAAACGACGAAAACAAATGAGAGAGACTAAGTGGGTGTTTGATAAAGTTTATAAAACATGTTTTTTGTTTCAACCAAAATAAGCAATTCAAACTTTTTTTTTTTTTTTGAAGGCAATTCAAACTTTATTTAGTCAAATGTTCTTGAAGGCCTCTTTTCTTAGACATCTTTTACAAAAATTATAATTGTAAAAGCAAAATTATAATTATAAAAGCATGTTGAAAGAGTGACACGAACACCTTATCCAGTACAAAGAGCTTACAAAGCGCCAAACCCATAACAATTGTGAACGATTTTCCTAGGATAGACCTCTCCCAACGTCTGAAACCAACTTTCTGAATTGTGCAATAAAATTCCATCTCGACATTTATCTGACTTAATGCCAGAAGGTGTGCATATATATATATATATATTACTTAACAGGTTTATATATTTTAAAACATCTTAAACCAAATCATACCCACCCAACCGCTGCCACTGTTCAAAGCTTTGAGAACTATCTAGAGTGTCATATCCCACAGGTTTCCTGATCTCAAAAGCCGTGCAAGTCTCCTCTCAAATAAAAAAGAGCTGTCCAAGTCTAACCCCATGAACGAAGATAGAGGGCAGTGAAAGAGATTCCAATAATTATACTCTTAACGAAATGTAACAAAACAAACCAGAAACTCTTAGTTGGATACAGTTCAACAGGCTGATAAAATTGTTGAAGAAAAGGCAAAAGACCATTTTTAAAAGGATATAAAAGGATCCTTCAAAAAAAAAGAAAAAAAGGATATAAAAGGAGAAGGGCGATATATTTCACTATACAACGATAATCTTACAAACAAAATGACACAGAATAAATGCCACTGGACACATCCGACACTGTTGTATTATTCCTTTCACTCTGTTTCTAAGGTTGGTTTGCTCAACTCATCAACAACATGGTGGTGGTGGGGGCTTTTGAATTACAAGGGATAGCCACACCTTCTCAAGTCTCTTGTGAAGAAGGGATGTCTCAGCGCATCCCTTGCTTTGAGCCGCTCTGCTGGGTCATATCGTAGGAGCCCTTGCAGGAGATCAATCAGATCACCAGCAGAGTGATCAACATGCTGCATGATTAGGTTCTGCACCACAAACATCAAAATAAGAACTAAATTTTGCTACTACAATTACTAAGTGCTATGTACTTTTGTTTTAGCAGAGATGTGACCAGGAGTTAACAACAGGGTTACAATGGGATTTGCATCATTATATATGAAAATGAAAGTGCAAATAGATTACCTCACATAAGTGTATTGCATTAACGGAAACTAACAAAGGATTTATGCATAACATCAAAGTCTATGTCAGACAGCACAAAGTTTTCATAAGCTACTACGAACATACAGATTAAGAATAGATTACCGGCAATCGAGGCAGTTTCCAAACTGCCCTCATGCTTTCTCTTGAGGTTGCACCATCAGGCCAATCCAATCGTGGACCTCTTCTAAAATATTTCTCAGCACGCCGGCTTCAAAAGATCAACAAAAATATAAGAACTTCATCCACCAGGAAAAGAGAGAGAGAGAGAGAGAGAGAGAGAGAGAGAGAATGTGCATGCAGTACAAGCAAAATAATGGTTCTCTTACTCAGCTCTGATTGCCATATGCTGGGGTAGAGGCCCTAAAACCCTCTCCATCATGGCAAGATGCTCCAAATTCTCATGTGTTTGAAAAAGAGCCTCACCCTGCTCACAACAATATTGAAGACATCTATAAGGTAAAGATAAATCTAACTCAGAGCAGTATGTGAAAGCATTTCATCATTGATGTGCAATATCAACAGTTCTTCAGGTTAAAGGGACTAAATCAACATAAAAATGCAAATTGCAAGAATTACAAGGAAAATTTTTTGTTATAAAAATCTGTCTTAATCAGCCAATTTTCTTCTTATTCAAAGCATTCAATTGGACCTTCTGTCACAGCAATAATCACCAAACCAAAACGCTTAATAAATACTTCAAGCAAAAGTTGTTAACTAGTAATAAAGATAAAATGGTTACTTACAGAGCAAAGTTCCACAAGAATGCAACCAACACTCCATAAATCACAAGGATAGTTCCATCCAAGACCTGCAAAACATGTATCAGAAATATAACAAGAAGAGACATATAGAATGGCTACTATATTAGTACAATGGACATAATCATATATTACCCAATATAACTTCTGGTGCACGATAATGCCGCGTTGACACTACATAGCTGTGATCCTGATGTTCAAAAGTTGTGCTTCCAAAATCAATGAGCTTAATGGCACTTGACTTGGGCAAATTCTTGAAATAAGAACCATCTTTGGCAGATCGAGACAGAAACTAAATCACAGCCAATAGACAATCAAAAGAAACCAAACATTAGAATTTTAAGCTTCATTAATATCGGGACAAAACTTCAAATCAACCATGTTTGGGTGAAATGCAAAATATTGAATTCGTGCCTTATCCTTGCTAAGTTACTTGCACCTTAACACCTTATTATGCTGTCACTCTACAACAATTGTGAGGGCTACTCGTTAATTTAATCATTGAAAGTAAGTAATTACAATGCCTCTCACTGATAATGGGTGACAGGGTAAGTACCTTCCATATCCAAAACATTTACATATCTCAACAACAAAAAGATAGGTCCAAGCATTCGGCAACCATAAAACCATTAAAGTAGATCAGAAAAAATCAACGATCAGCTTGTTCCCACCTTGCCCTTAAGGCACTGATATGTTCTCAGAGAGTCCTATCTAACAGCCATTGTATTTGTAATAATAAATTTAATTCAGAGGAGTCCTAGTAAATTCTAATTAACATGTTCCATACATGTAAGGCCATTAATGGGATATACTCTAAAATTAAAAGCATGGATTGGGGGGAAAAAACCTTATAGTCTGGCACTTTGATATATTCAGAGGAAACAAGAAGAATATTTTCTGGCTTCAAGTCGGTGTGTATAAGGCATAACTCATGCATAACTGCAAACATAAAGAAAAGTAATCAATTAACGAGAAGAACAATGAATTCTCACTAATAATCATCAACTCACACTTGTCCTAACAAAATTGACTACAGTTTTCTATGGAACCTAAATTAACTACTGATGCCCAAATCTCAGAATCATGTTAAGAGTTTTTGGGCATCAAGAAGATAAGATAAAGATGAAAATGGTGCAAGAATTGCCACACACATGCTACAGACTCCAACAGTTGTCTGCCAAGCTCCCGCACAAGATCAATAGGAAATGAACGGTAGTTGTTTTTGCGGAGAAAATCGTATAAGCTTGGTCCAAGCTTCTCAAAAACCTGTTGAAACCATTTAAATTCATCCGCAAGTTTTGTAACTCACAGAAAATTTGGGCTTGAAAGAACATTCATTGACCCTTCAAATGAATCAAATTACAAGTACCAATAAATACTTACAATACAAATATGATTACGATAGTCAAACCAATTCCGAATTTGCACACAACTGCAAAGAATAAAACCGCTTACACCAAAATCATTTAAAACTTCTACAACAAATGAGGGAGGGGATATAAAAAACTAAATTCTTACCGAGCGCCCCCAACATCATGCCTGGCAAGCCTTTGTAGAACATCAATTTCAATCATGGCTGCTTCTCGGTACTTGTTTACGGAGCGAACAATTTTGATTGCCACAACTTCCTTTTTTTCATTGTCAAAACATTCTAAGACTTGCCCAAATGTCCCTGAAAAAGTACCATCAAATGGATAAACAAATGGATCCCAAAGTTTACAGATGGTCTGAAACATACAAAATTAATTAATTGGCAACAAATGGGCATTGCAGTAATATAATCAGGATAACAAATGCTTAAGAGATATATTCTTATCTGGAAGAAATTTCTGCTTCATAGAAAATGACATTTAAAGATACATAACATAAGGACGAAGAAGAAGAGGATAAATTAATAATACAGAAAAAAATTTAACAAATGCTCACCTTCACCCATCTTGCTGAGAATCCTGTCTGAAAAACAAGTAAAGAAGAAAATCAGTAAACAAGTTATGCATACCAGCAAGAGGCCAAATAGAAAACAACTGTCAACCCACATATAAACAATGCATTACGAAGAATGGGGATCGTAGCTCATGAATCTAATCACAGGTCAACCAATTACAGAAAATCAGTGGCCAAACTAAGCATTAACACTGTTTGAAAACACGGTTCAGTATGGTTGTATATACGGCCGTATCGCCCTTGAAACGCATCTGTAGGGGCATATGGGGGCTGAACCAAACTGCGGCCGCATTAATAAAATATTCACACACAGATGATTTGTTATCCACAACTTTTATATCTAACCAACCAACGGACTTCACAATACACAGCCTTCTAGTTGGTAAACTATGCATAAATAACATATTCACACAGGGTATGGATGATTAATATCCATAACTTTGACAACAAATCAACCAACAGATTTCACATACACTGTCTTCTAGCTCTGTAATTGGACTTCAATAACATATCCACACATGGAACCATAATTCCTATAACAGATCAACCTACAGATTTCACATTACGCTGTCTTGTAGCTCCATCAAATAGGCATAACATAACATGTCCGCAAGTGGATGATTTGGTATTCATAACTTTTTTATCTTACCAACCTACAGATTTCACATTACAGTGCCTTCAATCTCACTAAACTAGGGGTGAATGACATATTTACACGTGGATGGTTTGATATTCGTAACTTCTATACCATTCAAACCTACAGATTGCACATCACACTGTCTTCAAGTTCTGTGAAGTAAGTATAAATGACAGATTCGCACATGGAAGATTCAGCATTCATAACTTTTATACGTAATCAACCTACAGATTTGATACTACACTGTCTTCTAACTCCGTAAACTAAGCATAAATAACATATTCACATGTGGATGATTAGGTTTTCACAACAACCTACAAAGTACATGTTACAGTTTTCTAGATCATAAAGAATTAGAAGTTTGCAATAATGGAAAATACATACAGCGCTGAGTCAAATTCTCTCCTACGGCAAAAACATAATGGCCATCTTTATCGTCTGGTCTCCAAGGAGGTGAACCATTGCGAGGAAGCCCGCCGTAAATCATTGCTGGATATGCGTAATTAGGGATTGCTCCATTCCCAAACTCCTGCCCACAGTATATAGCCGGAATAACCTGCATGTGACGTGGACAAAAAACCCCGACATGTGACAATCAAATCCTTAGTAGATTTCACAATAAAGCCAAATGTGATTCCACTACCCTAAATTGCCAATACCAATCATGTATTCCCATATAATTAGCAATCTCTCCAAAAATTGAATCCCAATTCAATGGCTTGCTCCTAACAAGCACAAACATAACTAGTGCTTTGCTACGAATTCTCGAATTGTTTGTTTAAAATCCTATATCTATAAACAATAGCATGACGTTGTGATAAAGTTGGTTGATTGATGAAAACCAAAACATGTGTATATATTAATCAACAGAGATACAGCAATTGCATATGAAAATTGAATAAATTAAAACAAAATCTGAATAAAATCAAACTACATTAATGAAATTGAAAGGCATATGAGAGAAATTCGGTACCTTTGGAGGTGGAAGAGGAAGAGGAGGAGGGACGTCCCAGGTTAAACGAGGTCGTTTCCTGGGACGCTTGTCCATGTTCTTGTGTGGAAACTCAATTATCCTCTGCGTTTCCATTTTTTAATTTTAACTTTCTTCAATTTTAATTTTTTTTTTCAATTGAAAAGATCCACAGAATCAAACTTGATAGAAAGAAACTTTTGAATTTAATTTTTTTTCAAATAAATATTGAAAATCGAAAATTGAAAACAAAAGAATTGTGAGAGAAATCAAAGAGAAGATTTTGAGTTTTGAAACCCTAATTTGAAAAACAATTTTTTTTTTTGTTTGAATCAAAGTAGGAGCTGAGGAGGACAGAGATCCAGAGCAAGGCTAAAGCCTAAACCTGAGGCAGAAGCTAACCGTGACCAGAGGTAGACTTAACTAGACATGACGGTTACTATCTTACTATGGTTAGCAGGGTGGGTCCCACGTGAGCGATCGGGACCATTGATACTTTTTTTTTAATTTTTTTTTTTAATGACGCGTGTTAGTGGTGGACCCCCGGAACGTCCACGACTATTTATAATGTTTAAAAAACCTGAAGTTGGGCTTGTCGAAAGCCCACTCAATCGAATGACTCGCACCTGCCTCGCACCCCGTACTCGTGCCGTGTCATGTTTGAATGCCTGAACTTAAGCCAGGTAGTTAGTTTACTAATGACTGAGGTTAGTGCAGATTAACTTGGTAATATTTATGTAAATAATTATTAAAGATTCTTATAGATTTCAAATATTTTGGCTCTATAAAATGACATTGTTCATCAGAATATAAACCATTGTAACCTAACCACTTCATTGCTTGAATAATGCTTCATAATTAAATTGATATTAATGATTGGGAATATATGATGAACTTGATCATATTCATAATTAAATCAATGTTGATACTAAGAAAAAAAAAACATATTATTTTATTTGTTTGAAAAGTTTATTGAATTAAACAACAAGGTGAATTATGTCTGATATGATTTTGATAAATAATATAAGATTCATATATCAAATTAGTTTGAATGATAAATTACTTTACGAAAATATTATAATACTTACTAATTCAAAAATTTATTACTTTAGACAGCAGGATGGTTGTGTTATTAATTGGTTCGGGAAAAAATTCTTCTATGAGTCAATCTTGTTGCAAATATGATATGATGGATTAATGAAATATTGTCATTTTTTTCTCTTACCTTTTCCATTAGTATTTTCTTTTTCTCTTATTTTTCTCATTAATTTGTTTCGCCACATTAGTAATGAGATAGATCTATGTAAGATTTCGGACAGTTTATTAAGCTAGATAACAAGACAGTTGGATTGGAAAGTTAATTAGTGTAAGTAGCAGGACGGTTGTGTTCCAAGCCCAATTGATTGTTTTCTATCGATAGAAGTTACACATGGATATCATTGAATGAATTTGGCAGCCTATAATGCTTATGACATTGCTTACTTCAATATCGCTTTCCCAGTAGGCGAATTCACACACAGCACACTTCAATAATTTGTTTGAAAATTGAACGGTTCGCTGTCTCTTATTTGCTCTATACAAGAACCCAAGACTTCATATATCTCATCTTTCAGGTGATGGTTCCAATCACCCGAGACAAACACATGAACTTTGCTTCTGATTTCAATCCAACTGCAACCTGGAATTCTCTTCATATTTTTCTCCTTCATCTCTCTTCTTATCTTTGATACGACATCCCACTTACCAGCCACAGACCGTGCATTTGAAAGCATTACATATGATGACACATCTTCAGGATCCAATGCCAGGATTTTCCAAGCAGCAAACTCGCCCAATTCCATATTTGAGTGGATCTGGCAGCCTCCAAGCAATGCCTTCCAAAACCCGAGTCCTGGATCAAACGGCAAATCACAAAGAAACTCCTCAGCTTCTTTGAAACACCCTGAACGGGAGAGTAAATCAACCATACAAGCATAGTGTTCAGATTTTAGTATGCTCGGTTCCTGGTGTCGAGCCTGATTGAAATATGTAAAGCCCTTGTCAACAAGACCTGCATGATTACAAGCCCATAACAGGCCAAGAAGTGTAACATCGTTTGGTCTGATTCCTGAGATCTGCATCTTTTCGAAGAACTCTGCAGCTTCTTCTCCTCTTCCATTCTGTGCATAGCCACATATTACAGCATTCCAAGAAACAGTATTTCTCTCTATGAGTTTATTGAAAACCAAGAGACTATCTTCCATGTTCCCACATTTTGCATAAAAGCTGATTAGAGAATTGCCAACATAGGCACCAAGTTCACCCAAGAACTTGACAGCACAGGCATGAAAACTCTTGCCCATACCAAGTGCAGCTATGTTGGCAGCAGCACTAATAGCACATGGAAAAGTTGAATGATTAGGCACGAACCCTTCTCTCAACATCTGAATAAAAAGGTTCACGGCCTCTTCATTGTGGCCTGTCTGGCTATACCCACCAATCACTGCATTCCACGAAACAATGTTTCTCTCAGGCATCTTTTGAAAAAGCTTGACAGCATCTTCAAACCTCTCTTTCTTCAAGAACCCACACATCAAACTAGTGTAGGAAACCACATTCGGCTTGTGAGTATCTTCAAAAGCTCTGATAGCTTCCTCAATAAAACCAAGCTTGGCATAAAGATCCAAAATTGCACTACCAACAAACACATTTGATTGAAGTCCCATCTTTGTTGCACAAGCATGAAATTGCCTGCCTACATTGAGGTCCATTAGCGCAGTTGATGAGTGAATAACGGTACCGAATGTGAACTCACTTGGTCTAATATTCAAAAGAAGCATTTTTGAGAATAAATATATGGCTTCTCCATGCTGGTTCTGCCTAGCAACGCGACCAATGATGGTTGTGGCTGACACCACATTCAAGTCAGGCACTTCGTCAAACATATGGCGAACATCTGAGAATCCGTCAGATTCAGATACACTAGTAGCAATGTCCGATTGAAGTTCCGAGGTTTCTGTTTCATGCAAATGAGCTTTTCGAGTATGGAAAAGACAATTGGTTGCTAAAGTGTGTGTTCTGCTAAGCTTGGCTAGGGAGAGAGGTGATCTATATATTATTTGGGTCATGTGTAGCTTTTGGCGGGTTATTTGGAGGAGTTCGTTAAATTTAAACTTATAAGCGGGCCTTTATAATGGTTACTGGAGAATTACAAGTTCACCAGTTACAACCAACAATGGAGCAAAATTTGATGATCTTATAAGCAGTATATGAGCTTTTGCTAGCAAAATGACGGAGAAGTAGCTTTGTTATCAACTAGCTCAACGAAGCAAAGTCAATTTGATATTTATTGGACATTAATGTCTTGAAAAATAAATTGTATTCAAATAAATCAACAAACTGAATTTAACGTTTTATTAAGAAAAAAATTGAATTTAACATTTGTGATTAACTTCTGTATTCGAATACCATTGAAGACTTATTGGATTTAAGAATTACAAATAAATTTAATATTATACCATAGAATAGAGCAACTGTTCAATTTATAGTTGATATTTTTTTTAGAAGAATTTATAGTTGATATTCGTTGACAGAATACTAGATAACTATCATTTGAGGTAAAGATGTTATTATAGAGTTTCTAAATAACTAAAGAGATGATTAATACACATAATATTTTAATTTAAGAGTTTTTAAAAATAATATATTTATAAATCATAGTTAAGTTAATTTACTATGTACACGGTATATATTAAATTCTGTTTTCAATTTTCACTAAATACCTCCTCTCCCTCTGTCTCTCTCTCTATTAGAATAGATTTTCAAATAATATTAGTGATTTTTTTTAGAACAGATTTTCAAATAATATTATTTATTTTTTGTTAGGACTAAGACTAGTTTAGGAGATAATCGAAATCTATCGGATTAGAAATATTATGACGTAACTCAAGATACTGTTTTCACATAAGAGAGATCTACTCATACGGAAATAAAAAAGAGGCCCACACGGGAGGGGCAATTCATGTATAAAGTTGGAGAACATGTTATTTTTTGGTGTCATTGGGTGTCGATCCATTGACAATAATATTAGTGATTGCTATAAAGAATTGGTGAGTTTGATATGAAAATAAAATATGAGTGTAATAAAATTAATAAAAATAAATATACAAATCCGTGCTGTAATTGGATACAAGCCCTTGAAAAATTTGGGACTGTGCACAAACGGCAGGAGCCGCGATGGCGCACCAACTCAACTCTTCTCTTAAAAGGACACAAAACAAAACCTAGATTTCCTTCTCAACGTAACGGAACTGTTACTCTAAGCCACTACCAAACAACAACGACAAAGAAGACCAAAACAGAAAGGAGGACCAAAAGCATGGCCACAGCCGCCAAGCTCTCTCTCTACCACGCGCCCGTTACGCGCCGCTCTCTCACTCCAACCAACACTCTACGCTTCTCCTCATTCTCTTCTTCGTCGACTTTACAACGGAAACCAATGAACCCGAATTTGACTCTTAAAACCCCAAACTTCCGCGTCTGGGCGTCTTCTTCAATGAAGATCGAAGCTCCAGAGACCGATTCGCAGACGTCTTTTCTTGACCGGAGAGAAAGCGGCTTCCTTCACTTCGTCAAGTACCATGGCCTCGGCAACGACTTCATTTTGGTAACTTTTTTCTCTCTTTCTCTCGGTTTCGTGCAACTTGTAGAAATTTAAATTGGTCAACGTTATTCTCTGTTTTTTCGGTTTTTATGTTCTTGTTAGTTTCATTTGCCTAATTAAAACTGCAAAATGATGAAATGTGATTTGAATTGCAAACTCAAATGTAGTAGTCAGTTATAGTGAGGACTTTTTCATTTTCAGTAGCAGAAATGAAATTTATGTTTTTGTTTTAGTTTTTATTTGATTTTTTTTTTTTTTGGTGTTGATTGAGTGAAGTGAATGTGAATAGGTTGATAATAGGGACTCTTTGGAACCTAAGATAACTCCAGAGCAAGCAGCGAAGCTATGCGATAGGAACTTCGGCATTGGGGCTGATGGAGTGATCTTTGCCATGCCTGGAATGAATGGCACCGATTATACCATGAGAATCTTCAATTCTGATGGTAGCGAGCCAGAGGTTAGGCCCTTTTATACAATGTTGTGTTGCTATGCAATTTTGATGTGTTACATTGATCCATATTGATATAAAAAGCAATTTTTGACTTGTGTGTTTTAACTAATCTTCAGAGTGGTGGTTAAATTTTAATGTTTTGTCTTCTAGATGTGTGGCAATGGGGTGCGTTGCTTTGCTAGATTCATTGCTGAGCTTGAAAACTTGCATGGGAGACAAAGGTATTGCTATCAGTTAATTTTATTTTTTAATACCATGTGAATGGATGATTCTTTCTAGGTAGTTGCTCAGTGCTTCATGTACAAATACTTAGATATTTTATGTGCACTTCTTGCCAATAGCTTGTGAAAATCAATGTTTGTGCCACTACTTAAAAATTTTCTATTGATGTATTAAGGATTTTACTATTACATGTTTATCCTGCAATCTTTGGAAATTATCAGTAATCTAAAGTGTTTGAATAATACTATCCTTTAATGGATGATAATGTGTTATTTGATGGAGTATGTACGAAGCGTTTTTTTTTTTTTTTTAATTTTTTTTTAAATTTATGCAGTTTTACTGTGCATACTGGTGCTGGTCTTATTGTTCCAGAAATTCAAGATGATGGGAAGGTAAATTTTTCGAAACCTATAAACTGCAAACATTGCTTTTAACTAGTGAGGTCTTTGAAAAGTTTGTGTCTAGTGGCAAGTCCCTTGACAAAGTTGAAACATTTACAACTTGCAACATACTCAATGGAAGATAATAATCTGCTTTTTATAATGTTTTTCTTTTTCCTTCTATGATAGTGCTGTGTTTCTAGTCCTTTCATAATTGTAAATTGCTTCATTTGTCTCTTTGTCCGTGAATCCTGTGTGTACCTCTCAATGCTTATTGCAATTTCAGGTTAAAGTTGATATGGGTGAACCAATACTTAAAGCTTCAGAGGTACCTACAAGATTACCTACAAATAAAGATCAATCTGTTGTTAAATCAGAACTTAATGTAGATGGAGTACCCTGGAATGTGACATGTGTTAGTATGGGAAATCCTCACTGCATAACCTTTGGTACAGAAGGAGGCCAGGTATTCTTTCTGGATAACTGATAAACTGACTTTGTAATATGAAATTCAAATTAGCCTTGGATTGATACTTTTCTAATGCTTTTCTTCACTGCAACGTTGGCCTTTCAACTGAGATAAATAAATAAAAGTTTCTTTTCCTTTTGAGATATTGCTTTTTGTTGTTCTCCTTTTACGTGAAGCTACTATCTTACTGAATTTATCACCAGGTAGATATTAACCTGACTGGATAACACTATGAAGCAGTGCATCAAATGCTCTTTTACAATTGGAATTTGATGTAGTTTTGTTGCTGAGATCTAATAACTTCAAGCATGCATAGATCTTAAAGCCTGAGTTCTGTTGAGCCTGATGGCATAACTTTTCTAGTTTTATGCCTTTTTGGCTGGTGATTAAGACAGCAAAAGAATCTGAATAGTTGGATTTTTTGTTGCTTTTGAATGTGATCTATATATCCTCTCTGCCTCAGTAATAGTTCGATCTTCCTTATCACTAAGTACAGACATGATCTAAATCTTGATAGTTTTCTGTGTTCACATTGAACTGAAACAATTGATTGCTTTACTGAGATTTCCTTGATCTTCTCATCCATTTATCTCTCTAATACTCCTTTCTTGTTTAATGATGGCATTTGAACAGAATTTGCAGGTTGATGCATTAAATTTAGCTGAGATTGGTCCTAAATTCGAACATCATGCTATGTTCCCTGCCCGAACCAACACAGGTCAGTTTATATCTTATTACGAACATGATTTGGGACTAGGGATTCAGACTAAGGCCTAGGGTGTTAGCCATTTGATGTAGCAACAGGTGATTTTTCCGTTCCATCTTCGTTGTTCATTGTTTCTACTATTATTAAACTGTTGTTCCATGTGAAATGCATATTATTGGTTTCTGTTATATAATAATTTGGGTGGGCTATAATTTGAAACGAGTTCTGTTATTTGTCTTCAATTTATTAGCATCATAATATGAGTTACCTTCTAAAATAAATTCAATATGTGTGGATGCTTCATAGTTGTGTTACTCACCCACATACATATGTACAAGTTATAGGCAGTGTACCCTGCTCTTGGTTTGGTGAGTTTGAAGTATGTTTTAAGGCTTCTTTTTACTTTATAAGCGTGGATAGCTTATGTTTCTAACCTTAACGTTTTAGGCTTCATTGTATGAAGGTCCAGATCTATGGTTGCTCAAGTCTGTAGTTTATCTCTTCACTCTTTTTGGCAGTAATAATATCTTATTCTGCTGGCACACTATTTGCACAGTTAAGTAGATCAAAAGGATGATATTTTTAAAGCCTAAATGACCTGGCAAAATCTGAGTTAAAGTATGTTTAGTTCTGCAATGCATAGAACTCATTAGGTATTTACCATTTTACCTGCTATATTCTTTCCTTGCTACTGTAATAACATATGCACAAAAGTGACGAATTCCATATTATGTTATTTGCAGAATTTGTGGAAATTATTTCTCCTTCCCATCTGAAAATGCGTGTTTGGGAGCGTGGGGCTGGTTAGTTTTTACCGCGAAATATTGTGCTGCACTAATTATTAGCAGATCACTCTACTCTACGTTGTCTGTTTGTTGTATCTGGATTTGCTAAAATCTTAATTACTTGCCAATTACAGGAGCTACACTTGCATGTGGAACTGGTGCTTGTGCCGTGGTGGTTGCTGCAGTTCTTGAGGGTCATGCTAAGAGAGTAAGTGTAAATAATGCCATTTATGAAAGTATATAATGAATTATCTATCAAGTTTGTATAATACATTAGATGGAAATTTAAAAGCTTTCCATCTTTTGGCATGCCGTCAACCATGTAGTATGATGTAACAACTCAATAATGCTTCACCGTTCATATTATCTGCGCTTTTTTTTTTTTTTTTAATTATAATAATAATAATGTTTTCTTCTCACTTTGTCATGCATTGTCGAACAGAATTGCACGGTTGATCTACCTGGAGGACCATTGGAAATTGAGTGGAGGGAGGAAGACAACCATGTGTACATGACAGGTCCAGCTGAAGTAGTGTTTTATGGAACAGTACCCCTGTGATATGTAATATACCTCCATTAAATCAATTTAGCAACTGGAACGTCATTGTCTAAGGTTTACCTACAACAATTTGTAGACGTAAGATAGAGTTCTATGAACACCAATAAACATTTATTTTCTTTAATCAATGAATGATGTCGGACGCTGTCCTTGTATCCCCTTACTTTCTATTTCGATTGCATGTGAGGAAACTAAAGAGATCTAATATACTATGAACTGTGTTGAAGGTGCCGCGAACTTATATGGACTTTAGAGACTTTTTTATTTTCTAGAGGCTTCTTGAGATTGCTTTTTGAGATCGAGGAGGGTTTTTCACATATATGTACACAGCTCGGATAAGTTTGAGCTAAAGAGATAATTACAAAGATGATAGAATTCTTGAGAGACAAAATAATTATAGAAAATTTTTTTTGGAGAATCTTTGTTTTTCTTTTTTATTGGGTGACTTCCTCAAATTCTTTGAACTTTCAAGGCATGATTTTAAAGAATGTTTTCTAAAATAATTTTTCCTTACCAAAAATGTCTTTTTAATCACCATAGGCAAAAGGAAATCGGAAATTAAAAAAAAAAAAACTTAAAAACCAAGTCTAGATTTTATTATTGGTAATTGATTATAATAGATCAAATGATAATGCACTAGATAATATTTATAAAATACCTAATAAAAACGAACTAATTGTTATAAAATACCTAATAAAAACTGTATACAAAAAGCTTCTTATTTTTCTAAATTTGATTTGAAAAGTGGATTTTGGCAAATAAAATTAAGTTAAAATCTATTCCTTGGACTGCATTTAGTTGCTCTGAAAGACATTTTGAATGGCTAGTCATGCCTTTTGGATTAAAAAATGCACCTCAAGTATTTCAAGAAAGAATGGACAAAGTTATAAAACCTTGTTCAAAATTTTGTATAGTTATGCCTAGATGATATATTAGTATTCAGTCAAAATAAATTCAACCATACATCTCATATATATAAAATTTTAGAAATTTTTGAAAAATAATATAATAATTTCTAAAATGAAAATAGAATTATTTGAACAAAAAATAGAATTTTTAGGATGAATAATAAATAAAGGAAAATAGAATTACTAAAACATATAGTAACAAAATTATTAGATTTTCCTGATAAGATAGAAGAAACTAAAGAATTACAAAAATTCTTAGGATGACTAAATTATAGTAGAAAAATTATTCCTAATTTAAGTACACTAGTAAGACCTTTATATAATAAACTAACTAAGAATGAACAAAAATATTTTAGAACAAAAGATGTAAAATTAATCAAGAAAATAAAAGATACTGTAAAAAATCTAAAACCCATAGCTTTACCAATAGACAAATATTATAAAATAGTTCAGGCTGACACCATTAATAAAGGTTGGGCATGAATTTTATAATAGAAACTTGCTAAAGAGAATCCTAATAAGATGAAGAAATAGCTATGTATACAAGTAAAAAATTTATCGAAATAGAAGGACGAAAATCAAGTACACATCTAGAAATACTAGGAATAATAAATTCATTAAATTCTTTTCATTTATATATACAAAATGACTAATTGACTGTAATAATATTATGGAATTTTACAAAAAAGTGTAAAAGAAAAACTTTGATAAGAAAAATTCTTTTGTAAGTAAAAAGTGGTTACATTTTTTAGAAAACTAACCCGTAGAGGTTATAAAGCCCACTTGAACATATGACTGAAAAAAATAATTTATTAACAAATATTTTATCAAGACTAATTTATTATTAATATTGCAAGTATGGCATCCTCAAGCTCTACTTCTAGTGAATTCGAAAAAGTGAATTATGTACCATATAAGTTGTTTAAAAAAAAGTAAAAATTCCTTTTAACCTTTTAGTTCAACACCAAAGAAAGCTCACTGAAGAAAAGGTCTTAATACTTAATAATATATGGTTTTCCAGAAATCATAAAAGTTTTATCGATATATGAAACGTTTTTTGTTGTCATTGAATAAATAATAGTGGGTTTTCTCACTATATTGCTTTTAAAGGAAAAAAATAGGAATTTATTCAACTTGGTATGAAACTTTATAGTATATAGAAAATTTTGAAAAACCTATTTTTAAAGGATATTATAATTATCAAGATGTTGAATGAGATTTAAAACTGTTTTTAGATAACAAAAAAATGAAGAACCAATAATAAATTTTCAAAATATAATATACAATAAAAGCCAAGTTTTTACTATATTACAACAATTTAAGCAGAGTAATGAGTTAAGATTTCATCTCACAAAACAAATAGAAAAGCAAAATAAAGTTATACCAAAGCTAGAACAGGATTTAAGAAATCTTTAAATTAAAGCTGAAAATTTTCAAAGAAAATTAGAATAAGGTAAAACAATAGTTGTAGAAGACGAAAGCTCCATAGAAATAATTAATAACAATTCTACTAATGTTTTCTTTATGCAAGAATACAGTAGAAAGTTGTATGAAGTTATGTTACAAAGCTCTTTATCTTTAGATATCCAAAAGAAAATTTTTGATTTAGTAGAGAAAAAGACTACAAAAAGATTTATTCAAATTTAAGAATATTTGATGAATTTAAATAAATCTAGATGTATTTGAAGGGTTTTTAAAAATTCTAGAAATTATTGAAGAAATAGATATAGGAGAATTATTTGATTTTGAGATTATAGATGGAATATTTGCTTCCAATACACTAAATATGTCCTTTTTCCAATACATTGAATATTTCCTTTGTACTCTAATAGACTCGATCCCTTATGAATGAGAAGAAAAACCTAAAAGAGCAAATTGTTTTTTACTTGCCTATCATTATGTTGTAATTTTTCCTTATGAAAATCTAGTCTAATATGCTAATGAAAGGAGCCCATCAGAGTTCAAAAAATCTAAAGAATTCACTATAAAATATCTTCAACAGTATAGAGCACAATTTGGTGATGAACTATCTATAATATGAACACATGAAAATATCAACAGAAAGGAAAATAATAGTAGTGTCAGCACAAGAAAATAAAAGCGTACAGTAGTATCGGCAGAAGAAGATAAAGTGTCAGTAAGAGAAGATAAAAGTGTCGGTAGAAGAAAAGATAAAAGTTTTGGTATTAGCAAAAAAAGAAAAGCAGACAAAGATTCCTTAACAAAATTTTCCGTCATACATTGTAATTATTTTGTCTCTTAAGTATTTATAATCTTTGTAATTATCTCTTTAACTCAAATTTATCTTAGTTGTGTATATACGTGTGTGTGCATGCGCACGCGTGGTGTGTATGTGTGTGTGTGAAATCAATAAAAACAAGTGATTATGATACAATTCTACATATTCCAATCTAAAAAATCCTTCTTCTTCTTGAAAGCTTCTAGAAAATAAAAGTCTCTAAAAAGCTCAACAATCTCAAGTAAATAATATTTCTATTTCATGAAATTTTAAGGGACAAAGAAATCATGTTAGGTTAACGTAAATATAAATTATTGTTCTGATCCAGGAGTTTCATTGCAAAACTTCCTCAAAACATTTAGAAAATTTTCTCTGGTCTAATATTTTTAAAATATCAGAGTTAAGTAAAATCTATAATTAGTTTTTAAGCCTTTTCTATAAAATTTTCAGTTTCCTCTTGCCTATGGTGATCAAAAACATGTTTTTGGAAAGGAAAAATTTTAGGAAGCATTTTTTAAAACAATGCCATGATAAGATTCGAAAGACCATTTTCAAAAAATCATTAGTGTATATATGAATGAAAAGAATTCAATGAATTAGATTTCCTGGGTGATCTGTTTTGTCAGTGTTACGATAATTATAATATGCTTCTATAAAAGGTTTTGGGAATCTTTCTAAATTATTTAACACATTTCACCATTGAATCTGAATGATTATTACAAAGGTCACTTTTTTCTATTATGATATTTAATATGTTGTCCAATTTCTAAATATTTAACACATTTCACCATTGAATCTGATGATTATTACAAAGGTCACTTTTTTCTATTATGATATTTAATATGTTGTCCAACAACCCATCCAAGAACTCCATCTAGGTTTATGGGTTTGATGAACCTAGACGAACTCATCTAGGTTTGAACTTAATGAATTTAAAATATATTGATTTTTAATTTTTATAATCTAGCAAAATTTAGAATTAAATTATACTTGATTTTCAATTTTATAATTTTTTTATTTTGAATTTTAATTTTAATTTAATTTTAATTTTTAAATTAAATCTCTACCATCCATCACAACTTGATGGATGGTGGAGTTTTCAACTTTTATTTTTTAATTTAATTTAATATAATATTTAATATTTAAATTATATTTGGTAGAAGATAATGTATTTTTAACATTTTAGTCGCTTTATTACATTTGACGTTAGAATTTTAGTCAAATGGATCAAAGTGATGTATTTTTCGAAACTAAGGGATCACGAACCTTATTTCGTTACTAGTCCATAAAAAATCATATTTCCTTAAACAGTAAGGATTAGTCCAAATATTCCCCAAAAAAATTATGTTTCTCTACACGCGTCTCATTGAGCCAGAAATGCACCACACAAAGGTTAAGAGCCTCATTTGAATTTGTAACCCTGAGGTCCCACTTTTCCAAGGGCTATCTCCTGCATACAAATATGCAAGCCGTTAAGAATCAAGCCACTCCCTTATTCTCTTTTCTTTTGAAATCATAGTGTACAGAACTAAAATTTTCGATCATTAAAAAACAACAAAAACATTTACAATCAAAGGCTCTTTCTCCGTAGAATCTCATTAAAGATTAAAACATGACTATTGAAAATAAATATGTTTGAGATTACATTGCATGTAATTTTCATGCTACGCATCCATACTCGATCTATGTCATTGAATATATTAGTATGGTGACCATTGATGAGTTTAGTTACGAATATATGTAACAAAAATTACTTTAATCTTATATTAATATAGTAGATGGATTAGATTGTAACTAAGAAGATATTTCAGAATAGATAACTTTTCAGTGCGCAATCAAGATTATAGATAATATAATTATTTTAAGAAACATATTTAGCCCAAATGAGAATTGTTGGGATTTTTTATATTTATTACTATGAGCTTATTTATTAAATAATAATTATATTATAAGTTATCTATTTTAATAGGGTCAGATAAGTGATCTATTAATTGAGTTGTAAAGATATCATTAGGTATGAGTTTTAGTGTGTAGAAATCTAATATTTGAGTAGATAAAAGGATGATATTTTTAAAGCCTAAATGACCTGGCAAAATCTGAGTTTAAAGGCATGTTTAATTCTTCTACAATGCTTGAACTCACTTGGTATCGACCATTTTACCTGCTATATTCTTTACTTGCTATTGCAATAACATATGAACAAAAGTGAAGAATTCCGTATTATGTTATTTGCAGAATTTGTGGAAATTATTTCTCCTTCCCATCTGAAAATTCGCGTTTGGGAGCGTGGGGCAGGTTAGTTTTTACTGTGAAATATTGTGCTGTATTCATGATTGGCAGATCACTCTACTATAAGTTCTCTATTAGTTGTATCTGGTTTTGCTAAACTCTTAATTTCTTGCCAATTATAGGAGCTACACTTGCATGTGGAACTGGTGCTTGTGCCATGGTGGTTGCCGCAGTTCTTAAGGGTCATGCTAAGAGAGTAAGTGTAAATAATACCATTTATGAAAGTATATAATGAAATTATCTAACAAGTCATATAATATATATACATTAGATGAAAGTTAAAAGCTTTCCGTCTTTTGGCATGCCATGGACCATGTAGTATGATGTACCAACTCAATAATGCTTCACAGTTCATTCTATCTGCGTTTCTTTGTTTAATAATAATGTATTTTTCTCACCTTGTCATTGCATTGTAAAACGGAATCGCACGGTTGATCTACCTGGAGGACCAATATTGGAAATTGAATGGAGGGAGGCAGACAACCATGTGTACATGACAGGTCCAGCTGAAGTAGCGTTTTATGGAACAGTACCCCTGTAATATATAATATGTGCCTCCATTAAATCAATTTAGTAACTGGAACGTCATTGTCTAAGATTTGCCTACAATTTGTAGACGTAAGATAAGAGTCCTATGAACACCAATAAACATTTATTTTATCTAATCAATGAATGACGTCGGAGGCTGTCCTTGTATCCCCTTACTTTCTATTTCGAATTTTCGATTGCATATGAGAAAACTAAAGAGATCTGTATACTGAAGGTGCCGCGAACTTATATATATTTTCTGGGTGATCTCTTCTGTTAGTGTTATATATGAATTGACTCTCTTTTCAAGTAACAACTCAACAATTGACCATTACGATCATTATAACTATACTATCTTGTTTAGTTTTGGGAATCCTTCTAAATTGTTAAAACACATTTCACCTTTGAATATAAATGATTACAAAGGTCACTTTCTTCTATTATGATATTTAATATGCTTAAATCATAACTCCAAAATTGTTTATGTTTCTTTATTTCCTGTCGATTTCTTTTTTATTTTTAGAAAATGCCCCTTTTGCCTCAAAATTTTGATACAATAATAATTATTATGATAATGATAATAATAGTGTGTATCAATAATTATAATAATAATAATAATATATCAATAGATTAGACAAGTTTTTCCTTTTGAAGAAGAGGAATACTTAAATATACTTTGTCAAAACATTATTTTAATTCACTAACCAATGCATGATAGTAAATTTGTATTTTTATTATACTTTTAAGTAAATTAAGAAAAATGTATTTAGCATTCCTCAATAAGAAAGGAGAAGCAAAGTTTTTATTTCAATTTTTTATTTATTTTTATTTAATTTAATAATGATAGAAGATAAAAGGTATTTTTAATATTTTAGTGATGTATAAAAAAAAAAAAAAATCCTTAAACAGTAGGGACCAGTTGAAATATTGCCTAAAAAAATTATTTTTTCTACTTACCGTATTGTGCGCGTCCAATTGAGCCAAAAAACGAACATTTGAATTTTTAACCCCAGGTCCCACGTTTCCAACGGCTATCTCCTGCATACAAATACGCAAGTAGCCGTTACGAATCAAATCCACTCTTTTTTCTTCTCTTTTCTTTTGAAATTATAGTGAACATAACTAAAATTTTCGGTCGTAGAAAAACAACAAAAACATTTACAATCAAAGGATCTTTCTCCGTAGAATCTCAGCCAAGATTCGGGTGAGTTTTGTCGTCTCTTTGAGTACTCAAACCTTGAAATTACTTTCCCTTTAGTCGCAAAAGAATTTGATAGAGTAGAAGCAAAGCGATATTTTTTTGAATTCTATATCACAACCTTTCGGCGATTCCAATTGTATTCTAATACCATCTTCTTATAGGTGTTCAAAAGTGAAAGACAAAGAAAAATGATGTCACTCACTCCTGATCAGTTTCGAAAAGTTGGGTCGGGGATGACCCCATCTCCATCTCCTTTCCTCACTCCTCGGCCTGAAAGGCGTCGCCAAGATTCAAGAATCTGTGATTGGAACTCAAACCGCCAGGACAAGGATAGAGAGGTCAACGTGCAGGTCATACTCAGATGCAGGTGGGTTTTCATTTTCTCATATTTTTGAGCTCTATTGGCATTTTCTTACATGGGTGTTTTGTTTTTGATGCCAAGCCAATGAAATTTGTGTTAGTGTACAAGAGTTCGTATCTTAAATCTTTTTATTGAATTCTCATAACAGGCCATTAAGTGATGATGAGCAAAGGTCCAATGTCTCGAGAGTTGTTTCCTGTAATGAACATAAAAGGGAAGTCACTGTTTTGCAGAATGTAGCTAACAAGCAAGTAGATAGAGTTTTCACCTTTGACAAGGTAAGTTTTTGCCCCACATTGATGATTTGTGTGATGGCTTTTACACAGATGTGGAAATTTGCATGTGATCTTATCTAATTCTATGACACTTGCAAGGTTTTCGGGCCCAAAGCACAACAAAGATCGATATATGACCAAGCCATTGTTCCCATTGTAAATGAAGTCCTTGACGGTTTCAACTGCACTGTCTTTGCGTATGGGCAGACGGGCACTGGTAAAACGTACACTATGGAGGGTGGGATGAGAAACAAGGTACAAAATAGTTCTTCAATGATTTTCGTTTTACAGATAGTGCATATCTTCTCTTGCTTGGGGATTTATATCTATGACATGAAAACATAGGGTGGGGATTTACCTGCTGAAGCTGGTGTGATTCCGAGAGCAGTACGACAAATTTTTGATACGTTGGAGGCCCAGAATGCTGACTATAGCATGAAAGTGTCATTTTTGGAGCTCTACAATGAAGAAATAACTGATTTGCTAGGTCAAGAAGACTCTTCAAGGTCTACGGAAGATAAGCAGAAGAAACCTATTTCCTTAATGGAGGATGGGAAGGGCTGTGTGGTTGTAAGAGGCCTTGAAGAAGAAGCTGTGTATAGCGCAAATGAGATATATACTATCTTGGAAAGAGGCGCAGCCAAAAGACGCACAGCAGATACCTTGCTAAACAAGCGTAGCAGGTTGAATTCTTTTTTTTTTTTTTTTTTTTTTGTTCCTTTGATGTTTCTAATGAATATTGAATTGTGAGAAAGTCACATTTTGTTAACTTCATTTCTCTGTTGCAGCCGCTCTCATTCTGTCTTTTCCATTACGATTTTTGTAAAAGAAGCAGCGGTTGGAGATGAGGATCTCATTAAATGTGGCAAGCTGAATCTTGTTGATTTGGCAGGATCAGAGAATATATCTCGTTCAGGTGCACGAGAGGTATGAAGATATATATATCTAATTTGTATTAGAAGTCTCTTTTTGGTAGTTATTTTATTTTCTAGCTATAGAAATCAAAGTGATTATGTCTTATACAACTTTTAAATCTGTATTGCAATGAACTATAATCGGTGTAGTTCATAATTGTCAAGTTGCTATAACATGAATGATTTACAGCCCCTTGTTATGGAACACATGATTCTCACAGGATACAGCTCACACAAAGGAACACTTATACCAATACTGAAATTGCAATTTTTGTTCGGCATTTGCTAAATATTGAAAATGAAAGAGAACTAGAATTTGACAGAATTGTTCTATATATGAGAATGTGTTGCAAGCATTTCTTTTTACCTTATGTTTTGGACGGTTATAAGTTTTCTGCAAATCAAATTACAGGGTCGTGCAAGGGAAGCAGGGGAGATAAACAAGAGTTTACTCACCCTGGGCCGTGTCATAAATGCACTTGTGGAACATTCTGCCCATATTCCTTACAGGTTCTCTTAGATATCTTGTACTGGACTCTCTTAATATATTCGTTGTTTTTAAGTTCTCTTGCTAAACTATATACTTCCATATTTGCTGGCATTATGTACAGGGACAGCAAGCTGACAAGGCTTTTAAGAGATTCGTTGGGAGGGAAAACAAAGACTTGCATCATTGCAACAATTTCTCCATCTGCTCAATCTGTGGAAGAAACTCTGAGCACTCTGGATTATGCTTACCGTGCTAAGAACATAAAGAACAAACCAGAGGTTTGTTTTGTTTGGTTTCTTTTATTTTTATTCTTTTATATTGTTATCATTTTTTCCTTTGCAACGGATGATTAAGGTGTATCTTTGCAGGCAAACCAAAAAATGTCCAAAACTGTTCTGCTCAAGGATTTGTACTTGGAAATTGAGAGAATGAAAGAAGGTTTGATATGAAGTACTTGTGTATCTTTTGATTATTTTATGTGACAAACAAATGGTGTATCTTTTGATTATTTTATGTGACAAACAAATGGAGGGTTTGATTCTATTCACATAAAAATCATTGCAGATGTTCGAGCTGCTAGGGACAAAAATGGTGTTTACGTTCCTCATGAAAGATATGCCCAGGATGAAGCGGAAAAGAAGGTACAAGTTTTACAATGAATATGAGTAGTTTATCTAACGTCTGTGTATGAATATGCATACTATATTATTAGCAGTAAAACAACATGTCAGCTTCATATAATAAAGTTGACTTGATCGGTTAAAATTAATATTCTGGGTGACAAAGCATTCAATCTATTTCTTTCTATAAAATATCACTTTATTTGACTTGATATGTTAGCATTTAGTTGATGAAGGAAATCTGAAACCTGTATTCAATATTTTCTATACCTTCTATTTGGATCCTATAGCTTGTTTGAATTTTAATACATGCACATGCTGACAAATTCACAGGCAAGGATTGAGAAGATAGAACTACTAGAAAATGATCTCAACATTAGTGAGAAGGTACAACTTGCTTGCACTTTTTTTTCCCTCATAGTAATGTGATTCTTGCATCAGAATAACAAACTTGTTCTGTACAGGAAGTTGATAAGTTTCGTGAACTGTATCTCACTGAGCAGGAACAGAAACTAGACCTAGAAAATGAGCTCAAACATTGCAAGGTAATCATGAAACTGAAAGTTCTTTTGCTTATTTCTCAGTCATTGCTTATTTCTCAGTCATTTTGTGGCATTTGTCTAATAATTAATGTTCATATAGATTGATTTGGAAGGCAAAAATAAAGCATTGCTTGAACTTCAAGAAAATCACAGGATAGCCTTGTCTACACTCAAGGACAAGGAGTTTATGATTTCCAAGTTGCTATGCTCAGGTAAGAAAGTGTTAATTGAAAAATCCTGGATCTCCTTTTCTTATTCTTATTATTTTGTTTTTTCAGTTTTTGGCTTATTCATTACATTTACAACCATTTTGTGAGCAGAAAAGTCTAATTGAACGGGCAAAGGAGTTGCGCAGTGAGTTGCAAAATGCATCAGAGCATGTAATGTCACTCTCGCAAAACTAGGTATGGTTAATTATTATGCTCTCTTCTGGTCAATTATCATAAATCATAATTCTAGATGGTATGGAGTTTGTCTTTCTCATTTCTTTTCTATGTGTTTCATTGATTAATAGACCTCATGGATCTAACTGTTTCAACTCCCTCGACAGATCAAAAAGACAAGATGGAAGCAGAAAACCAGTGCATAGTTCTTTCATTTGGTTCTCAGCTTGACCAGCGATTAAAAGATTTGCATAGGAGCATACTGGGGTCAATTTCCCAACAACAGCATCAGCTAAGAGGCATGGAAGAGCATGCACAATCATTCCTTGCTAGCAAATGTGATGTAAGAAGAGAAAGGAGTTTGTTCCATCCAACGTCATTTGCTTTTTGTGGTTTAGAAATTAGCTGAATGTATATATATTGGAATTTGTCAGGCTACGCAAATCTTGGAAACAAGGATACAGAAAATGACAGAGACATATACTTCAGGTGTAGCAGCGTTAAAGGACATTGCTAATTTAATGCAAACGAAAGCTTCCTCTGAAATGGAGCAGATAAATTCTACAATGTCATATCAAATAATGGCTGTTGAGCAAGTATGGAATGAGAGGATGACAAACATATATTGTTTGCTCTTTTCTTTCTTTCTTTTTTTAAGGGGGGGAAAAACCCGCTAATGCTATACTGTATTACTGATCAACGGTGCTTCTGCTTTTTACAGTTTCTTGTAACGATGGTCTCGGAGGCCAAGGAAGTTATTCAAGACATCCAGGATTCTCTTAGTGAGCAAAGACAGTTATTGGCATTCTCCACTCAACAACAAGAGGAGGTTTGTATTTTATTAATTTTACAGATAATACAGTCTTATAAGCTGCCCTTGAAATTTTGTGAAGTAAATTCATTTTACTGCATGCAACATGGCAGGGTTTAAAACGAAGCTTGATTGCTACACAAGAAATTTCGAAGGCCACCACAGACTTCTTTAGTGACATCCACAATCAGGCTTCCAAACTTTCGATAATTTTGGAAGAAAGCCAAATTGAAAA
>CM034475.1:5261837-5318837 GCA_019925255.1 Litchi chinensis | reverse complement strand
AAAAGACATTGAGTAACCAGAGTCACACAATTGACTAATAGAAATAAAGGTCATTGTAAGTTTAGGAATGTGGTAAACATTAGATAGAGATATGCAAAATGCAACAACAGAACCAACTCCTACTAATGGAATAGGAGTGCCATCAGTAATTATAACAGAAGTAGATGTTACAAGAATCAAAGAAACAAAGGATTTCAAATTAGAGAACATATGGTTAGAAGCTCCATAATCTAAGACACATATGGAGGAAGACATACCTGAAGAACTAGGAGACAACTGACCTATTGGAGAAGTGGAAGACATAGCATGCAATTATGAGGCAATGAGCTTCTAAAATTGCTCAAAAAGAGAAGCAAGTGTTGGGTTTGAGGATGAGGATCCAAATCCAAATGAGTCTGCTGGTAGTAGTGGTACTGGTGGTACAAGTGCTACAAT
Source organism: Litchi chinensis (assembly GCA_019925255.1). Classification (NCBI taxonomy): domain Eukaryota; kingdom Viridiplantae; phylum Streptophyta; class Magnoliopsida; order Sapindales; family Sapindaceae; genus Litchi; species Litchi chinensis. The sequence continues at coordinate 5,318,402 of CM034475.1, read as the reverse complement.
GTTAAACTGTAGGGTTGATGTGGTCATGGTTGTGATTGGTTGACAAACTATGGAGACCTGAATTGATGCTTTTGCTGATATGGTTGCGATGTTTTATTTAACAACTTAGGGCATTGAGAATTCGGTGAACCTTCTGCTTGCAAAAATTGCACTTATCAATCCTGACCCTCAAGTAGGGTTTGTTTTAATAAGGAGCATGAGATCTTAAAGGAATTGTCAAAACCGATTAACTTGGTAATAGGAGAATTTCTTTTCCTACATGAGACTTGAGGTGAATCTCACCAGCCAAGAGCTCACTCACAACCGAATCAACAGATGCAAGCAGACTACAATGTAGAATTGAACCATGAAGTCTCTCAAAATCATCACGAAGTGCCATCAAGAACTGAACCAGGTATTGCTTCTCTCTAGTAGCAATATAGGGTGCATAAGCTTGTAGTTCTGTAAATTCTGTAAGAGCCAATTGATCCTAAAGATCTATCATTCCATAATAGAACTCTTGAATGCTCATATCCTTTTGTTTAAGAGTTCGAATGTTAGATTTTAACTTATACTTCTTTGCAAAGTTAGACTATGTATATAGTCTTGACAAGTGATCTCATACCTCCTTAGCTATGTCATATTTGGCCAATTACGTTCCTATAAAGTGCTCAACAAAATTGTTTATCCAAGTGATAATTTTTTAATTTCCTAATTTTTTACGAGTTGTGTATAATATGTTGTCTTATCATCTATGTGTTTAACTGATGCCCCCGAAGTATAGCTCCACATTCTTTTTCCTTTCAAAAATTCTTCATGACATAACTCCAATAAAAATAATCTTTCCATCTAACTTGACACTAATAGATTGAAGTGAATCACCTTTGTTGTCAGCCATTGAATATACAAATTGCAACAATCTAATGAAATCCCAAATTGAAAAATATATATAACTAAAATGAAATAAAGATGAAACAAACCAAAGGTGATTCAATGATGGCTAGTTTGTGCAATTTGATAGAGACAACAGAGGCTAGAGAGGTGATAGCATGATAGAGATCATTAAGTGACAATATAGCAGATTAGTAAAGATAGAGGTCATGGGAGACAGAGCTGAACAACAGTACGGTTCAACATGAGTGCTCAGGAATGGCAAGAGGACGGCGTAGCAGAGATGAGCCAACAACAACAAAGCAGCAACAATAGCAAAATGAGAAGAGACAGCAGTAACTTGGAGAAAGCAGAGACAAAATAGCAAAGATGGTGCAAACAATGGCAACAAAATGGTAACAACAGTTTTCATACCATGTAAGCAATGGGGCAAGAAGCAAACAATATGACATCAAGTAGAGAGAGATAGTACAACAAGAAGAGTAGAGACAACATCAAGCAAACAACTTAGGCGGCAAAGAGGAGACAGTACTTTGATACCATGAAAAGTGGAGAGAAAATAGGGTTCCATTTGAAATCAAATTCAATCTCTTTGTTTACAAGACAAAAATACATATATATAGCTAATGATAAAAAGACTAGACTACCCTTATAAGACTATATATTTACAAGACTAAATATTAACTCTAATAATTCTATATAAAGCATGTCTATCTTCCAAGCTCCCTCATCATAATAGAATTCATCCACCAGTTGATGAATCCATGGTAATTCAGGCTCAGTCCAATCATTAGTACTACTTGATGTCTTTGAGGTTGCACTTGGAGCTACATAACATTTATATTGTGATCCTGCTAGCTTGTTTGGCCAGCTTCTGAGCCTAGCAACATAAAGCTCCTGCTTCATCTTCTCATCCGAATATTCCTTTTCACTCTCCCTAAACCATTCTATTCGTATAAAGGCCTTCATTGGTTCCTTAGGCAAATCATCATCTCCCACAAACTTAAGAAAAAATGATGAATTCTAGAAAGTGAAAATAACATTCAAGTTTTTTTAACATTGAAATTACATGCAGTTTAAACGCTTATTAGGTTCCCATGATATTGCTAAAAAGAGAGGTTCTTTGAGAAAAAATGATAAATGTCTTCCTCAATTCCTTTTCGTGGCACAGTGAAAGTGAGTGGATTTTGGTAGCACGGGGAAGACGAGCAATGATCTAGATTTTTTATGGTTTTATTTTTTTCTTTGGATCAACTTCGTAAATTGATTTTTTGAGGGACTTTTTTTTTTTTTTTTTGTAATTATCAATCATGAGATGCGGTCCACATCTCACATTAGAAAATTATTTAAAAAATAAAAAGGAAAAATCTTAATCTTGAGATGTTGCTCCGGTGACCAATTACAAAAAGTCCCTATTGTAAGATACTGCTAGAAATTGACTTAAAAAGGCTTTTTGGTAATTCAAAGCCAGAAGTTGTAATTTTATAATCCAAAAATCCTTAGATCTACCTTGTTGCCCATCGTTACTGATCGATCCCAAGCACCGAAGACAACCTATTGTAGTTGGGGGCGACCTTCGATTTGGGTTCCACAAAAGCATACCTCCTCTGGTCATCTCGAGCTAAGATGACGAACAATGATGGTGTGAAAACGACTATTGGCATTCGGGCGATGTGCAAGCGATGGTGGTTTGGTGAGTTTCACTGACATGATCAAGTCGAGACTGGTTTGTGGTTGGATTGGTGCTTTTGTTAATTTTACTTTAGGTTTTTTTAATTGAAAGTCCATTTTAAATGGTGGATGGTAGTAATAGCCCAAGTCTTCACATGCTACCAAGGCAATCAATTTATATTAGTATTGGTAAAGTATATCATAAATTGAAAGGGTATAATAAAATTAAGGGATAATCCCAAAAAACCGCCTGACGTTTATCGATATTACGTTTTGACCATCAGCGATTTTATTTTTATCCGAAATACCATATGACATTAATATAAACACTCATAATACCCCTTGAAGACATTTGAAAGGACAACAATACTTTTGAGAGTCATAGATTTTGTTAAGTTGACACGGTTGGCCGATTGGCTTTAGGGGAAAAAACAAAAATTAGAAGAAAAATTAATTAAAGTATAACAAATTAAAAATTAAAATAAATAACATAAAAATGTAACATTAAAATATAAAAATATAATTTTAACATAAGTAATATTAAAATAAATAATCTCTCTCTCTCTCTCTCTCTCTCTCTGCTGTCTCTCTCTCCTATCTTTTCCTCCCTTCTGTCTCCATCTCCAGTCAATTTCTTCTCCAACTGATGATAATGGTGGTAGCGTAGTGGGTTCGACGACAAACCATATCGACGAGTCGGGTGTTGACTCAGGTTCTGGTGGTCAAGGTGGAGCTAGGTACAAGCTGATGTCGCCAGTCAAGTTACCGATCTCGCGAGCTTCGTGTATCACGATCCCTCCAAGGTTGTCTCTGACATTGTTTTTGGAGTCACCTATGGTACTATCCAATGTTAAGGTCAATTGGGTTGTTGTTGTTTTTTGTGTGTGTGATGTTTTGTTTGAAAAGATCGCTTGTGAGTGTTTGAGGCTTGTTTAGTTGCTCAGAAAATGGTAAAAAGGGGAGGAAATGAAGGAAAGCTTGGATTTTAATGCAAGTTAAGTGGGTGTTTTGAAGTGTTGACAAATGTAGTTTTTGTTTGGGAAATGTGGGATAGTGGAGGAGATTTTGGTTTTTTCGAGAGGTTATGGGTTGTATTGAAGCGTTAAGAAATGGGTTTGGTTTAGTTTTCTACTTGGTTGATGAGAAAATGTAGGAAATCTAGGTTTGGTTTAGTTTAAATTCTAGGTTTAGCGGTTGGAAACTCAGAAAATTCTAGGTTTCCAACGGCTGGAAATCCAAAAATGGGGAGAGAGAAGAAAGAAGGAGAGAGAGAGAGAGCGAGGCAGAAGAGAGAGAAAGAGGTGATACTGGTGGTAGTGGTTTGATGATGGTATTGAATGTTGAGAGGTTGAAGATTGATGATGATGATGAAGTCCATGGCTAGTGGAGATTCAGATTGGATGGGAAGGGGAGATCAAATCTGGATCCCTTTTTTCTTTTTTCCAATACTTTTATCTTTTTATCTTTTTATTTTTTTAATTTGGTGTGTTGACCTCCAATGTCCATCTCATAGATGGACGATGGAGATCAATTTTCATTAGTTTAGAATTTTTTCATTTTAAAATAATTATTTTATAAATCTTTTAGTTTTATTTCATTTGCTTTTTTTTTTTTTACATATTTTTTATTTTTTTCATTTCATGCGTTGATCTCTATCGTCCATCTTATAGACGGTTGGTGGAGAAAAGTTTTTATTAGTTTATAATCTTTTTAAATATTATTTTATTTTTTAAATAAAAATCTCAAGGTTAAAAACATTTCCTTCTCCGCTAATTACATCCTATTGCTTCTATTTGAATGAAAAGAAAGCAACTAATTAGACATGGACATCCGGAATGACCAGGAAGCCAAAAAGGTTGGCTTTAAAAGATTAGGTACAGAGTTCACACCGTTACATTGGTTGTGCATGTGCATGGTGCACCGTATAATTTTTTTGTTCCAAATGGAAAGAATGAAGGACTATATGAGCTGAAATATTCAAAGTAAGGATTAATAAATTTTTATGAACCGAGAATGGTTAATTAAAGCCATCTAGGGTTTGATACACACTTTAATCACCATATAGACTTGACCGGCAAGTACGAGAGCATGTCTACAATGATCTCTGCTGGGATCGTCGGCATGTATGACTCCTGATGAGACAAAATATTTAGAAGATACTTTATAGAAAGAAGCAAATCAAAACATGGAGAGATTTGTTGATTGAATTCGATGATACGGGCTAAATCAATGAAAGAAATATATAATCTGATACCAACTCTATTATTACTAATTACTAATTAAGCAAAGTTGATATGGGTGAAATCAATGAAAGATATATAAAATCTAAAACCACTCTTGACTTTAATCCTAGTGTGTTTGGATTTTATGCATTTTTTTCCATTGAAATTTATGATTTGTTAACACAATCGTGATAGTATCAGTGTTGAACAATTTATCAAATCAAGATCCAACCCTCCCTTAATGAAAACTTGAAGGCAAGCTTAATCCAAAAAATTCTAAAACCCAAAAAAGGTACAACATCCACAACGGCATATCTAAGTCAGAAAAGAAAGAAAATGAGCAAGGAATCACTATCAATTCACACTTGCTGACAAAAATTGAAGTTAAAAGCAACCAAGAAGGATCATGTTTATGAAGCATGTCTATCTTCCAAGGTCCTTTTCACTCCCCTAGTTCCTCCTCATCCCTGCAGACCCTGAATCATTCTACATCGTAGAAGACTTGTACGCCTGGAAGCTTCGGATGACAACGGGAAAACCTCAACGAAGCATTTCCAGCAACACCATCAAAGTCTGTTATTGTCACCTCGCCCTGCACGTTGTGCGTTTCCGTTTCTGGCAATTGGAAGATGTCGGCTGACGTCGAGAAGCGCACAGTAGCTGATTTAGTTTGATCGAATGAACCAGAAAATTTAAAGGGTGCTATTCTAGGGGCAGCTGCATCGTCAGCAGCCACCGGTTCCTCTGCTGTGTCAACGGGCAAATCGTCAGCAGCCACCGGTTCCTCTGCTGTGTCAACGGGCAAATCGTCAGCAGCCACCGGTTCCTCTGCTCCTTCATCGGGCAAATCGTCAGCAGCCACCGGTTCCTCTGCTCCGTGCCCGGCCAAATTGCCATCAGCCACCCGGTTTCTGCCCAGAGGGGGGAAGCTCGTCGGATCTAGCTGAAATTCTACATTAACCCTTTCTTCAACCTGTGGCAAATTGCATCGGAGTGGATATTAAATAATAATTAACAAAACTAATTAATTATTCAAAAGTTGCACCGAACGAATAGTAAGACCTTACCGTGCGAGGGCCACGACGATAAAAACTGCATCGTATTTCTTCTTCTTCTCTCTTAATCCATTTGGACTTTCCCATTATGAAATTTCCAAGAGGAACCTGCTTTTCTGCAATATCATGGGAACCAAATAAGAATTTGAACTCCTTCGTAATTCCAAAGTTCAAAAAACTTGCTTTTTCCAATTCATCATTTTTTCTTAAGTTTCTTAACAATCAAACTTTAAAACGGCTCGTTTACAGCACCTAAGAGTGTTCGCATTTGCATTTGTGGTCTTATAGTTCTTCAATCTCAGAACAAAATTAGAAGTCTACTAAAAGAGCAAATTGTATAGCCATGACAACTGAGAAAGGAAAAAAGAAGAAGAAAGAAATTAAACATGTTATCTTTTACTATATAATGCAACATGATTCAACAGACAAAAAGTTTAATAAGGTAATGTTATTATACAACATTCGCTTTGAAGGATTTCTAATAGAAAGCCTAAGTTTTCAAGTTATATTTGAATTTAACAACACTTGTACAACGACTATAAAACTTCATTCCAAAAATGGGGGTCGTAACGTTGAGGCATTAGAAAAATTAATCATCTAAGACTAACACTGAGTAAAAACAAATCTAACTAATTAAAAAAAAAAAAAAAAAAAAAAAACACGAGAAATTGAGTTCCTATTGGCAGACAAGCAACACCAAAGTTTGAATTACGTATCATTCAAATTAAGAGTTTTACATCTGTGTATTTGGATCTTCAATTTCTAGTACTCATACATTTTCTGAAAACTTGTTGGTTCCCATTTCCTATCTTATTAAAGCATATGGTATCCTTTTGCCTTATTTAAAAACTTCTTCACACATGTCCAGAATATTCTTTCATGCTACCTTCAAATGCCTACAAGCCAGCTCTGATTCGTCATTAGAGAAACTCATTTCAAGCCAGAATAAGCCCTACACAATACAGCTGATACTAGCAGCATCGCTCTATTGGAAATGTCTTTTAAACACTTAAGAATATCTCTTTTGTCAAATACTATGGCCTCATCGTTGATAATTAACTTAATCCTATACCGCCATTAAGACAATCATTCCTGACATATAGAGGCCCCTAGTAAGTAGTTGTAACATTCAAAGATATGATTTTCCTACGTTTTGGTGCAATATTAAAGTACGCAACTTAACAGACTAGTTGAGGTTTTTTGCTCTTTGTAAGGCTGAAGACAGTTACTAGACAGTTTTCAATACCAAAACTCCCAATGACTTTCAGCAGCTACTCGAAAGTCATTTGGATTGGTTTAACACTATTGGCACTTGCATTGTGGTCTACTAGTTCTGCAATATCAGCACGGAAAATAACAAATATTGAATCTAGGTTCACCTTTAGTGGTTTTAATCATCAAATCTAATTTTAGAAATAATAATTTCTACTTTGATCCTCAGGTTGTTATCAAATAAAAATCAGACAGAACAGAGGCATTAACATTAATTGGTCAAAACAAAGAAAACCCTTGGGATTACAAGACTGTGTGGCAAAATTAAACACAAGCTTCCACATTTGTGTTTTCTCAGGGGGTTTTCTCGGGAACCAAACAAAGAAAATGCAGTACAAACCGTACTAGAAATTCCCAAGAAAGCCACTTCTCAACTTTCTTTTTTCTTGTTGAAAAGTCAAAAAATTGGAGAGTTACATCACATAGTACAAAAAGAAGCATAAAAAAGTAGAAATGAAACAAAAAGGTCAATCATTGAATAGAAATGGAATAATCAAATCTTTCTAAATGTTTTATTGCATGTCATAACAAAAGAAACCCAACTCAAGAAAGAGAACAGTGACTAGCTACTACTGCAACACATATTTCGAAAGAAAATAAAACGGTGGAGAAGATGAGGGGCCTTACATTGTGGGAACGAGATGGTGACGAGGAAGAAAACGGAAATTCCTGATCAAGAAAATTGGAGAGAGGCCTACAGTGCGATTCCTGATCAAGCAAACAGAGCTTCCTGAGTGTGACTAGCTATTAGTGCAACACATATTTTGAAAGAAAGAGAAAATATTGGAGAAAAAGAGGGGCACACAGTGGGGACCGAGTTGGTAACAAGGAAGAAAACAGAGATTGCTGATCAAGAAAAATTGGAGAAAGGCTCTTCGATTTCGATTGTTTGATCGTGGTGGCAGTGAAGCTTTGACTCTCTATTTATTGGCAGTGATAACGGTTAACTGCTTGATTTCAGTTGCCGCTCTTTTTATTTGATATGTTCTTTTACCCAATTAGATCTTGACATTTCATCACTTTAGATCTTATTTTTCTTCTTTTCTTTTTGCATTTTCTTTTCTGACGAAACAGAAGATGATATAATTTCTTTTTAAATGAAAAAAAAATGTCATAATTATTATAAGCTTTTTGACAGATTTAAATTTTGATTGGTTATTAAAGAAATTTGATATAAAATTTTTATTCAATTAAGAAAATTAGAATTAAATAAAACTAACAAATTAAATATTAATCAATTATTGTTAAGCCAGTAAATAATACAAATGCATTCAGAATTTTGTACAAAAAATTTTTACCAAATAAATTATACTTTTTTAACTGATGTGATAAATTTAAGGTTTGGAGAGATGGGGATATAAAATTGTATTATTTATAGCAAATTCTAAACTGAAATTCGCAGTTGGGGAGATGGAGGTAAAAACAAAAACAAAAACAGTTTTTTTTTTTTTAACTTATACAATAGATGCTAAATTCAAGATATAGGGAAGGGTAAATTACTCGAACTCATAACCTTTAACGTATAAGGGTGAGGACCATACCAATGGATCAAAATGAACCAATATCATATTGTCAATAAATTATATTATTGATTTTTTTCTTTTAATTTAAAAAACCTTCATCATTTTATTCAAATATTGGAAATGGATGTGACACATAATTTTTTTCAAAAGTACATCATCTCTTATCAAGTTGCTTTAAAAACAAAACTAAGGATTAATGCATTTTTATGAACCGACAATGGTTGATTAAAGCTATCCAGGATTTGCATATACACTTGAATCGGTATAAAGACTTGACTAGCAAGTACGAGAGTATGTCTATGATGATCTCTGTTGGTCTTTGCTGGGACTGTCGACATGTATGGCTTCTAATCAAACGAAATCTTTAGAAGATGCTTTATAGAAAGAAATGAATCAAAACATAGAGAGATTTATTAATTAAGTTTGATGATTATATATAGTGATTAACTAAGCATGGTTGAACTAGGAATACAAATCTAACTCTATTAGAGTTAGGAGTCTCTATTATATAGCTATTTTTTAGATCTTTTATAATCAAAGATACATTAAAATAAAATTAATAAATGACTAAAATTTTTAGTTACAAATGCTTCATTTAAACTCAAAATCCTCTTATAAAATGTATAGAATAAAAAAAAACTAGAAATGGATATTAAACTGATCCTTCCGTCAATTTAGTTTTTAGTCAAACTCCACAGCATTAAGGGTATTTTGGTCTTTTTATTTAATTCATTATTTGGTTGACATATGGTATGGTAGAGATTTTGTAAAACAAAACTAATAAGAAGTTTTTTAAAATCTCTAGATCTCCATCATCCATCAAACTTACGATGGATGGTGGAGATTTAATAATCAAATATGAAATTAAAAATTGAAAAACAAAATTTGAAAAAGAAAATACTAAAAATTTAAAGGAATTTTGAAAAAAAAAAAATTCAAATGCACCATCAATGGAGATGGTTCCATCTCCATTAATGGATGATGGAGATCCAAGGATATCCATTGGACACCCATCGTTGATGACGAAGGTTGACAATGGAGGTAAAGGAACCCGGATAGTTCAAGCTATCTTACTTCTTGGATCTTCACTGGGCAATGGAGATCTTGACCCTTTTTGGTCTTCTCTCTCATTTCCATCTCTATCTTACAAACCCAAAATTTTCCCCCAAAACTCCAACCCACTTTTGGCCTTCAACTTTGACCGAACCGCCACAACCTTCTTCTTGCCGTAACCGCCACAACTCTGACTGACAATCGAACCACCACAATTTTCCTGCAACCCTTTCAACTTTCATTGAATTGCCATAATACAAACCTTTTCTCTCTTGTATCCCTTTCAATATTGATCAGCCATCTGGTTCAACCAATCACAAAAATCATAACCCAATCGAAGAATCATCTGGTTCGACCATATCGAAGTGGATCTGGTTGAACCAGATCAAAGATTCCTCAATTTGGATTGACCAGATCGACTTCGATCTAGTCAAATAATATGACTTTATTTTTTTTTTCTTTTTTTAGGATTTTGTTAATTTATTTTTTTGCTTATTTTCCATTAATTTATCTACTTATTTTTTTACTTAATATTGAGTTGCACCATCCATCTCATAGATGGATGGTGGAGATCTTTCTTTTTTAATAAAAATCTATTTATTTATTTTATTTTTATCATTATTGTGTATTTTAAAGATCGATGGTGGAGATCCATTTATGTTAGTTTATTTTAGGGAAAAAAAAAATGAGATGACTAATGTTATTTTGGTCTTTCATCATTTTCCATCATAGTTAACTGTTAGTTTTTTTTATTAAAGGAATCGATTTGATGGATTTCTCTAACTTTAGGTATGACGAGGATTAAAAATACATTTGCAAGTAAAAAAACAATGATGTTTCACAAAAATATAGGGATTAAATTGAAAATTTCCTAAAAAATTAGCAATTTTTTTTTTCAAAGTTTTGTGGGTTCCATGGTACATGTGCGGATTTTTTCCCAAACCCACTTCGGGTTTGAAATTTACTATCCATACCTACCACAGACCCATTTAATTAAATCCATTTCTATTATTGCGGGTGAAAATCTGTAGATTCATGGATAAATTTTCATGTCTAGTCGTAGCTCATCAATTCTTTTAACCAATCACAGTCAAAGATCATGCCACGTTACATCAGCATTTTAAGTGTTATTTTATTTTATTTTATTTTTCTGTTGTTGTTTTCTAATTTTCTAAAGAAATAAAGAAAAATATGACTTTTTTTTTTCTATTTTTAATCCTATCTCATATTATGTTATAATTGTAATAATATATTTTGTACACAGCTGAATTGTTGAAATTGGCTATTAAAAATTCGGATAAAAGAAATGGTTATTAATTAAATTTAATAAAAGAATTATTCCCCTTTAAGTCGAAATTGCTAATTAACCAAATTAAAAATGAAAAATTAATTTTTAGCCCCAAATGAATTTGAAAATCATTTGGCCCACGAACGGAACTAATTACAATGCGTCTCTAAATTACCAAATTAAATACCCTTTCAATTAAAAAATCTAATGCAAATGACCAAAAACACCCCTTCAGCGACATCTCACACCTAGACCTGCAACCCGCTTCAAATTTGCATGACCTGCCTCTCCACTCCCTCACACACCACTTCTCATTCTCATCCCCATCCCTGTGCCACCCACTGGAAACCAAATCGCCATCAATCTGGTGAAGAATTAATGGTGTGCTTACTTAAGGGATTAGGAAATGAGATTGCTTGTTGGTGTTTACTTACTCTAAATTAATCTATAATAAAAATAAAATCGTGGGTTCCACATAAATTTGGAGTTGTGGAATGTGATTGCCATTCCCCCCACACACATCTCGTCAAATCTATGATCCAAATCAAACAATTGTGTGCGTTTAAATTATAAGCCCGCCTCTGTTTTTATCCCTCTAGTTTTGCGAGTCACTGTTATTTTAGTCCACTTCACAATAACTACTGCTTGGTCTCAGGTTTGATTCAAAATGCTTGGCAAGCAGAATGCTGATTCTGTTTTTTTTTAAGGAATTTTGCGATGGATTCTGTGCCAGGGAAGTCTCCAAACACATCCGTCTGATCAGATTCCAAGCGAAAGAGAGGTGATTTCGGTGAGCCAAAGAAGGAGCCATTGAGTCAGGACAAAATGCAGACTCCAGGAACTCCTGGAGTGGTTGCAAGGTTGATGGGGTTGGAGTCATTGCCAGAACCCAACTGGGTTCCATCAGGAAATGCTCCGGATTTGGTTACACGAAGCAGGTCATTAAATTTCATGGACTACTCGTTGAAGTTTGATCGATCACAAGCTGCTGCTTCCCAGCATCGTAGAGTGAGGACCTCGGTGTCCTTTCGTGAGGTGCCGGTGTCGTTGCATCAACAGAACAGTGACTTCTTTGTGCTGTACTTGGATGGAGTAGATGAAAAGAAGAAGCAGATGGGGTCGAGAGTCAAAATATCTGGCGTGGAGTTTGGAGATTTGAAGAAGAAAAAAGAAGAGAAGAGCAAGACAGAGAGGTTGGTTTTGAAGAAAAAAGAGAGTCAAGAGAAAAACAAGAGAGTTTCCAAGTTCATAGATGAGCCCAGGAGAGTTTCTGTTAAAAAACACTCAAATATCAACAACAACAACAACAACAAAAACCTGTAAAGGAGCCAAGGACTTGGGGGTTGTTTTGCCTAGTAAGGAATCTGTCAACAGAGAATCTAGTGCAACTTTGAAGAAGACAAGTTCAGTGAAGCCAATGCATCTAAAAGAAGTATTGTCTACACCAAATGTCACCCATGAGAAGGGTAAAGAAGTGGAGGCAATAGCCGAATGTAGTTCAAGTACAGTTTCTGTTCTCGATATCAGTGACTTTTCAATCTATAATGACATCCCATTTTCAGGTATGTTTTTGTTTAACACAGAGCAACTTCTCCAAAAATTTGTCATGTCAAATTTACATTTTTAACGAGCTAACTACATTTTTAACGAAATTGAAGTCCTAAAAAAATAAAATTTCTAGCTCCCAAGTGGGGCGGCCCGGTGACACCACCACAACCTGTCTTGTTTTCCTAAAAGCAAAGGAGCAGGATTCGAACATCCACAACTAAGATTTGTGGATAGTTTTCCCATTTTATATGAGTAAATCTCTTTCATCTATTAAGGAGTAGAGATCCGGACTGTACCTTAGACTTAGTTATGATAAGCGTAATTGTACTTATAATGTTAGCAAAAAAAAAACTCCAATTTTGTTTTTTAAATTTTTGTAATGGAGATTAAAATCTAATAATATTTTTTTTGTTTTTTCAAGCAAAAAAGGATCCCAGATACATGGATTTGGAATCAAAGTGGAAATCACCAAATTTGAGCAACAATGACAACATCAAGCCGGGATCGATCAAGAAAAAAGACACCCAATCAATGGATAGTCAAAAAACGGATTATTACTTAGAATTGGTGACCAAGCTTTGCAAGTTCACAGAATTGGATGCCCAAAAGGGTGCTCAGTTTTGAGGACTTTGAAGATGTATGTATGGCGTTTGGGGAGCACATCCTGGCTACTTCATTGCATCAAGTCATTGAAGAACTTGGAGGATTCAACGTTGAAAATTCTGTTTGAAATCTCTATAAAAATTCTTTACAGTATATACGTGATATTGAGATCTTGTGTGAATGGAGATAGCTGCTAGCCGACTTTGCTTACTTCTAGCGTGACAATGTGTCCGCAAATAGAATTGAATATAGATAGGTAGTGGCACTTGCTATCTCAGCTAATGTTTTTCTCTGTTTATCGTACGAGTTTTGGAAATTGTAAAACGTGCTCGTCCTTTGGGTGGAAAAATATAGTTCTCACTGCATTGTGTAAACAAAAGAGTGTCGAAAGTGTCTAGTTCATTTGCTCCCCCATAGAGGCAAGGCAACAATTTCAAGTGGGAAAACTTCAAAAGTGAGCCATAAATTAAATTCCAGAGAATCTAACTCGATCAAGCACTATGCAAAAACACTATTTCGAATATTTCGTAGAAACACTATTTTGAATATTTTCTATCATAGGAAAGATTTTTTTATATCTGACGTCCGTGTTGTTTAGGGTTGTAAACTTCAATGTTAAAAATAAATTTTATCAGCTTAGAACTCAATTAACCAGTTCATTTATCCGGGCTCCTAAATTAAGAACACGAAGTAGAAAGTACATGCCAGGTATAATTTGTTTGTATATATGACAGCAAAAATAAACTTGAATAAAAGTTTAAAAAGAATTTCATAGGCCTAGATAGGGAGTAAAAAAAATCTTCTACATACTTCAAAAAAAATTAATAATATGTTATATCCTTTGCTTCTTGACATTAAATTTAATAAGTTAATAATACACATGTAACGAATTAAAACCGAGATTCGTCTTGGGCAAAATTTCAAGGTTATTTTCCATGCTTTGCCTTACAAAATTTCGTAAATATGTTTAACATAAGCCATAAATCCAGAAAATGAATAAATTAACAATGTTATTATGAAAATAAGTTTTCATTAAAGAAAGACTATGAGACTTAAACAGTTGAGGTGCCTTTTGGACGAAGGAAATAAAAATAATACATAAAACACAAATTTCTAGCGAATTATATTCAGGAATAGACTTGCTTTGCTCCTCTAAATAATGAAACGTCCAAGATTTTCTGAAAAACATAAAAAAAAAAAAAAAGAAAAAAAAAAAGAAAATGTCATCAAAAAGTGATTAAACCGGTCGAAGGGCTTTAGGAATTAAAGAAAACAATATGTGGGAAATAAAAAAGCAAAACAAAAATTATGATTACCTTGAGTTGTGCGCGTGTCGCTATACTTTTCCATAGACTTTTCTAGCCTATAATCGTAATTGGGTGAGACAAGGCTCTCCACGTATGGAAGCAAACGATATTCTTGATCAAATATAAACTCCTTTCTTACTTTTCCATCCTTTTCATAGCAAAATACCCGTTTGTTAGAATCTGAAGTGAATATAATTCCATTTTTCTCCCATAAACATAGTGGTACATATTGACGGAATGGATTGTTTGATATCACAATTCTAGTCCAAGATTGTTGTACGCCATATTCCTTCATAATCCAAAATCCAGAATAGGTTTCAAAGGCTACACAAAGAAGCTGTCCTACAACATAAATATTGCATTTTAAATGTTGTGGAGAATTTGGAATAATGGGTAAGGGCAAAGTTTTGAACTTCTCTTCTGCCAGATCAAATACAGTAATCACTCCAGAATCATTATGATAACTTACGACACCACCCCAATGAACTGCTCCATTTAGAGAGACTCCTCCACGAATACTAGGACGTTTAAAATTAGAACCACAGTCAAAATATTTCCATGAACTTTTTCTTAGAGAATAAACAAATACGAATGATTTACATGATACTCGTACGATCTTATAGTCATCAATAGACTCAACATAACCAATGCCATATAATGACTTGTAGGATCTACCATTAAACCGACAATGGTTAGGCACCATATCACGTATCTTCTTACACTCTCTAGTAGAAGGATTGTATATGTAGAAAAAATTGTCTATGTATAAAAAATTATCCAGATCAGATTTGACATAGAATAACCCATTGCATGAACCGTAGGAGACATCCAAACATGGTTTGTTAGGTTTTTCCTTTAATTGATCAAGCCTTACGGGACGAACTTTGCTCTCTCTAAAAGATTTTGGTTTGAGTGATGTTTCCAAGTCTACCAAACTGAGATGAGCATTACAAACAAGGAGTTGTTGTTTTCTGGAGCGAGTTAGATGCCTTTTTATGAATCGAGGATGGTTGATTAATGTCATCCAGGATTTGGATACACACTTGAATCGGCATAGAGACTTGACCGGCAAGTACGAGAGTATGTCAATGATGAGCTCTGGTGGTATGTCCATGATGAACCCTGTTGGAACCATCGACATCTTTGACTTCTGAGCAAAAACATTAGAGCAGGGCTTTACATAAAGAAAGAGATCCAAACGGAGAGAGATAATTAATTATATAAGTAAGATGAATTCTTTACGGTGATTAGGGAAAGTTGAACTAGGAATACGATTCTGTCTCTATTACTGGATAATAAGCCGAGTTTGTAAGTATTTTATTAAAACTCAAAATCCTATCATAAAACGTAGTAAAATAAAAATAAAAATAACCTGGATAGAATCCCAACTAAGGAAGCCGGGTGATAAGTAAGATTTTAAAACCAAAGAGGAATCCAATTTGGACCCAAATTCGAAGCCAAAAGGAGATAGGTTTTTGACTATAACCTATTGTTCAAAAATATTTAATTAATTTACACTTGGAATTAATCTATCCGTTAAGTAAATACTAAATTTATTAAATTTTGACATGTAATTACTTAATTTTGTATTCTCTAATTTTATATCATGATATGTAATATATTTTGTGGATATACCCATGGTTGATGACTTTCCATTAGAAAAATTGTTTTATTAGTTGAGCAAGGTTCTGTGAATTATTGTCCGGAACAAGCCAGTAGCTCTCAATGTGGTTGACCTTTTTCCATCAATTAGTACTGAAATTATTTGTGTCAGTACTCGTGTACAGGATTATGCCTTTAATTAAATTCTGATGTTTCAATGAAAGCTCACTATTTTAGCAATTATAGCTTTACTGGTGAAGCATTATATATTTGCAGACTAACAACATTCCAGTTTCCTGTCTATCACTATGGTAGGTACATTATATTCAATTGATTTGATCATCAGCTTATAGAACTCAACCAACAACTTGTAAAACCACGCTAATTCAGGTTCACGCTGATCATTAGTTCTTGATGTCCCTGAGGCTGCACTGGAGCTAGAAAACATTGAAATTGTGTCTACCGGACACCATTTGAGCCTAGCAATGACAAGACTCTTCATATCCCTATATCGAGTCTCTTTGAATTTTATACTTTGATGGTTGAAAAATGAAAGCACAAGTGGAGGCAGCGCAACAAAAACCGAGTGCCTTTGATTTACCCTTTAATTGTAACTTTCTAATTAACCAAATTAAAATTATAAATTCATTTTTAGCTAGCCCTAAATGAATTTGAAAGTCATTTGACCTACAAACAAAATTAATTATAAATGAGTCTCTAAATTACCAAAATACTCTTTCAATTAAAAATATATATATATATAAATTTACCAAAAGCACTTGTCCAACTACTTATCACACCTAGATCTTCAACCCCTTCAGACTTACGTGACATGCCGCTCCACGCTCACTCACACACCACTCCTTGTCCTTGTCCTCGACCCTGTGCATCCACTGGAAACCAAATCGATGTCCATCTATTGTCTAGTGGGTGCCACAGTGAAAATGAATGGATTTTGATGGCACAGGAAAGACGAGCAACAATGGCAGTGATCTAGGTTTTTTATGGGTTTTTTCTTCTTTGGATCAATTTCATAATTTTGAATTTTTGAGGACTTTTTGTAGTTATCAATCATGAGATGCGGTCCACATCTTACAATGAAAAATTATTTACAAAAAAAATCCCAATCGTGAGATATTGCTCCGGAGACAAATTATAAAAAATTATCTATTGTAAAATATTGATAAAAATTGACTTAAAAGGGCTTTTGGTAATATAAAGATATAAGTTGTAACTTAAAACCCAAGAAACCTTAGATCTACCTTGTCAACATCGCCGTTCATCGATCCCAAGCCTTGCAGACAACTTGTTGTAGTTGGAGACGAACCTTGATCTACGTTCCAAAAAAGCGCAACTCCTCCTAGTCAACTCCAGCTAAGACGACAAACGATAATGGCGTGAGGATGACCATTGGCATTCAAGCAACGTGCAAGCGATAGTGCCTAGGCGAGTTGCACTGGCATGATCGAGTCGAGACTAGTTTGTGGCTAGATTGGTGCTTTTGGTAATTTTACTTTAGGTTTTTTTCTAATTGAAAGGCCAATTTAAATGGTAGATGGCAGTAATAGCCAAAGTCTTCACATGCTACCAAGGCAATCAATTTATGTCAGTATTGGTAGAGTCTATCCTAATTTGAAAGGATACAATAAAATTAAATTAAATGAGTCTCTAAATTCATTCTATGCCAATTACATCCTATTGCTTCTATTTGAATGAAAAGAAAGCAACTACTTACACATAGAATTCTGGAATAACCGTGACAGCCGAAAACACACCACTCCTTGTCCTTGTCCTCGACCCTGTGCATCCACTGGAAACCAAATCGATGTCCATCTATTGTCTAGTGGGTGCCACAGTGAAAATGAATGGATTTTGATGGCACAGGAAAGACGAACAACAATGGCAGTGATCTAGGTTTTTTATGGGTTTTTTCTTCTTTGGATCAATTTCATAATTTTGAATTTTTGAGGACTTTTTGTAGTTATCAATCATGAGATGCGGTCCACATCTTACAATGGAAAATTATTTACAAAAAAAATCCCAATCGTGAGATATTGCTCCGGAGACAAATTATAAAAAATTATCTATTGTAAAATATTGATAAAAATTGACTTAAAAGGGCTTTTGGTAATATAAAGATATAAGTTGTAACTTAAAACCCAAGAAACCTTAGATCTACCTTGTCAACATCGCCGTTCATCGATCCCAAGCCTTGCAGACAACTTGTTGTAGTTGGAGACGAACCTTGATCTACGTTCCAAAAAAGCGCAACTCCTCCTAGTCAACTCCAGCGAAGACGACAAACGATAATGGCGTGAGGATGACCATTGGCATTCAAGCAACGTGCAAGCGATAGTGCCTAGGCGAGTTGCACTGGCATGATCGAGTCGAGACTAGTTTGTGGCTAGATTGGTGCTTTTGGTAATTTTACTTTAGGTTTTTTTCTAATTGAAAGGCCAATTTAAATGGTAGATGGCAGTAATAGCCAAAGTCTTCACATGCTACCAAGGCAATCAATTTATGTCAGTATTGGTAGAGTCTATCCTAATTTGAAAGGATACAATAAAATTAAATTAAATAAAAAAAAAAATTCATTCTATGCCAATTACATCCTATTGCTTCTATTTGAATGAAAAGAAAGCAATTAATTACACATGGAATTCTGGAATAACCAGGAAGCCGAAAAGGTTGGCTTTAAAATATTAAGTACAGAGTTCACACCGTTACATTGGTTGTGTACCTGTATGATGTAACCTATAATTTTTTTGTTCCGAATAAAAAGGATGAAGGACTATATAAGCTGAAATATTCAAACTAAGGATTAATGTCTTTTTATGAATCGAGGATGGTTGATTGAAGCCATCCAGGACTGGATACACATTTGAATCAGCATAAAAACTTGACTAGCAAGTATAAGCGTATGTCTATGATTATCTTTGCTAGGACCGTCAACATGTATGTCTTCTGATCATATAAAATCTTTAGAGGATTCTTTATAGAAAGAAACAAATCAAAACATAGAGAGATTTGCTAATTATTTCGATTATTACTTGTAGTGATTAACTAAGCATAGTTGAAATAGGAATATGAATCAGACTCTATTAGAGTTTGGAGTATCTACTATATAGTTATTTTCAGATCTTTTATAATCAAATATACATTAAAATAAAAATTAATATATAATTAAAATTGTTAATTACAAAATAGTTCATTTAGACTCAAAATCCTGTTATAAAAAGTGTAGAATAAAAAACTAGAAAAGGATAATGATAACTATGCTTCTAAATTGAATCCAAATTCCAATCCTTCTCCAAACTAAATCCAAAAGCAAATAATTTTTCGGTCATTTTATAACTTACTGTACGAAAAGATGAGTATAAGCCAAGATTTAATTTATTTACATTAGCTCTTGTAGACTGTTCACCATCCACCTGTATGAAATCTAAGCAAAAGACGGAGAGGAGAGCTAATCCAAAAAAATACAAATAAATAAAAAATAAGTTAATTAAGATAGGCAAATAATTTGTAATGATTAATTAAGCAAAGCTGATATGGGTTAAATCAATGAAAGAGATATATAATCCGGTACCAACTCTATTGTCAATTACCAAAATTGACGGGGTAAGAATTCTAAAACCCACACGGAATATGAAACCAGTAATGACTTTAATCCTCATTTGGTTGGATTTTATACCTTTTTTTTTTTTTTTTTTTTTTTGCATTGAAGTTTATGATTTATTTGCACAATCATGATAGTATCAGTTGAACAATTTATCAAATCAAGATCCAACCCTCACTTAATGACAACCTGAAGATTTGCAAACATGACCAAATTTGAGGAACTGAAGCCTAATCCAAAAGATTCATCATCAAAAAAGGCACAACAGCCACAACTGTATCTCTAAGTTAGAAAAGCAAAAGGAAATAAACAGGGAATCACTATATGAATTGGATTCCAATTCACACTTGCTGACCGAAGTTGAAGTCAAAAGCATCCCAAAATGATCATGTTGACCACCATTGAAGTTATTCTTGAGAAGTGGAGAGAAAATAGGGTTCCATTTGAAATCAAAATCAATCTCTATGTTTACAAGACAAAAATACATATATATATATAGCTAATGATAAAAAGACTAAACTACCCTTATAAGACTATATATTTACAAGACTAAATATTTACTGTAATATCCCCCACAAACTCACGATGCGGGAGCCAAAGGCATTGAGAGTTTGCCGACAAGAAAATAAAAACGTGAAACAGTATGCAACTTAGTAAAAAAATCTGTAATCTATAAGGAAGAAAAAACAAAAGGTAAATGTAATAGTGCCATGCTTAAGGTGGTGGCGAGTGAAATGACAATCGACCTCAATATACTTGGTTCATTCATGAAAAACTGAGTTATGAGCAACCTGAATAGAACTCTGATTATCACAATACAAAGAAGTGGGATAAGAGATAAAAACACCCATATCAGCAAGCAACTAACGTAACCAAACAATCTCAGTGGCAGTAGACACCATAGCAAGATACTTTGCTTCAGTAGAAGATTTAGAAACAACAATTTATTTCTTACTCTTCCAAGAGATAAGAGAATCACCCAAAAAAATACAAAACTAGTAACAGATTTGCAATATGTGGAATCATGGCCTCAGTCAGCATCGAAGTGGGCACGTAGCTCCAAGGATGAGGCGGATGGAAGTAAAAGACTCTGAAAGGCAATACCTCGAAGATATCACAAAATACGAAGAACAGTTGCCCATTGAATGGTAGTAGAAGAGGAAACAAACTAGCTAACAATATGACTAGCATATGCAATATCTAGACAAGTGATAGTGAGGTACACCAAACTGCCAACAATGGTGCGATACAATGTAAGATCGAGCAATGGAGTACTATCAGAAGGAGAGTATCAAACATTGAGTTCAAAAGGAGTATCAATAGTCCGAGTATCAGTGAGATGTGCTCGCTTAAGAATATCAGTAGTGTATTTTGACTGAGAGAGAAGATAGCCTTTCAGAGAAACTACAACTTCAATACTCAGAAAGAACCATGGAGAACTTAAATCTTTCATTTCAAACTGACAACTAAGTCTAACTTCAATATTACAATCCCATCAACATTATCACCAGTAATAATCATATCATCAAGAGAGAGAGAGAGAAAGAGAGCAAAATCTGACCTATATTAGTATATTTGACTAAGAGAGCCAAGTCATGATTACTAGAAGAAAACCTAAGAGAAGTGATCAAAGTAGAGAACTTCTCAAACCAAGCTTGAGGAGCTTTTTTGAGAGCATACAAACTTTTTTAAGCTTGCAAGCTTATCTAGGGTTATGTGAGAGACCAGGTAGTGGAGGCATATAAACTTCTTCATGCAAATCACCATTCAAGAAGGCATTTTTAACATCCATCTAAGATACATGCCACTGACGAATAGATGCAACTGTAATAAGAGTACAAACAGTAGTAATCTTTGGAACAAAAGCAAAGGTCTCCTCATAATCCATACCATACTATTGAGAGAACCCTTTTGCAACCAATCGAGCTTTGTAACGCTCAACAGACCCATCAGACTTTGTCTTGATCAGACCCAATGAGAACCAATTGTA
Source organism: Litchi chinensis (assembly GCA_019925255.1). NCBI lineage: Eukaryota > Viridiplantae > Streptophyta > Magnoliopsida > Sapindales > Sapindaceae > Litchi > Litchi chinensis. The sequence goes on along the minus strand of CM034475.1, from coordinate 5,296,779 downwards.
CTTTTTACTAGTAGGTAAAGGTACCAAATCCCAAGTATCGGTCTTGTGCAAAGCAGAAAGTTCCTTATTCATATCATTGCCAAAGTGGATCAACAACTACTTTTTTATAAGACAAAGGCTCAGAAAGACTAGAAAAAGAATTGGAATAACAAGAGTAAACAAAATTTGGTAGATGAGTAGACTTATGAATGCACTGAGAATAACAAGAAGAAAAATCCACGATCTCTGTTTGGGCAACTGTAGGATGAGGGTGATTTTCAGAAGCGTCAGCCACTGAGTTACCAATATCTTTAAAACTAACAGTGCGAGCCCTACAAAATAATGAAATGGAAAAGGGGGTATAGGAACAACATGAGTTAGAATCTATGCTAAAAGGAACTTGTGGAGAGAAGCTATTAGTATGATCAGAAAAAGGATAATATGAACAAGATCAAATTTGGGGACATTGTAAGTAGTAGAAGGAATAATAAAGAAAGGTATATGTTCAAGAAATATAACATGACGAGATACATATAGTTTTTTACAAACTTGATTAAAACAATGATATCCCTTTTGCCCTTCACCGTAACCAAGAAACGCACAAATAATAGAACGTGACAACAATTTTGTTCGCTCTACATAAGGATGAAGGACAAAAAACTCTCAAGAGAGGATAATCAAGAGCATGTCTATATAATTTCTCAAAGGGTGACAAACCTGAAGTGTGAGATGATGGGATCTGATTGATGACATTGACAACTATAAGAATTGCTTCTCCCTAAACCTCACTAGCATAAGAAGATAGCAAAAGAGAATGAGCAATTTTAACAATATGTCTATGTTTTCTTTCAGCTACACCATTTTGCTCAGGAGTGTCTGTACAAGAAGTTTGGTGAATAGTTCCATCAAAAGCAAGCAATTCACAAAACTTTTTGGATGTATATTCACCACCCAAATAACATCTAAAACTCTTAATAATAGCAAAGTGTTAAATTCTCACAAGGTCTCAAAAGTTACTATAAATGCTAAAGAAATCAGAACGATGTTTCGTGAGGTAAACCCAACAAAAATGAAAGTGATCCTCAATACAAGAAACATAATATCGAGACCCTTCTTTTGTAGCAATTGGAGAAGGTCCTTATACATTAGAATGAATTAAATCAAAAGGTGCAAACGAACAAGAAGTACTTCGATTGAATGGCAAAGTCGAAAATTTTGCAAGTTTGCAACCATTACAATTTGAAATATCATGAGTTTGCAAATTTCCTAAGGTTCCCATAGAGACTAAAAATCTTAAATGAGATACTGAAACACGACCAAGATGAGAATGCCATAAATAAAAACTAGAAATTGAAGGACAAAACGAAATAAAGACAAGTCAACATTAGAAGCTACAACTACTAGTAATCTCAGCTTGTCCAAAACATATAGTCCCTTTCTCTTACAACCTATCCCAATAAGCTTATGGGATTATAGATCCTGCACAAAATAAGAAGTAGAAGAAAAAGACATTGAGTAACCAGAGTCACACAATTGACTAATAGAAATAAAGGTCATTGTAAGTTTAGGAATGTGGTAAACATTAGATAGAGATATGCAAAATGCAACAACAGAACCAACTCCTACTAATGGAATAGGAGTGCCATCAGTAATTATAACAGAAGTAGATGTTACAAGAATCAAAGAAACAAAGGATTTCGAATTAGAGAACATATGGTTAGAAGCTCCATAATCTAAGACACATATGGAGGAAGACATACCTGAAGAACTAGGAGACAACTGACCTATTGGAGAAGTGGAAGACATAGCATGCAATTATGAGGCAATGAGCTTCTAAAATTGCTCAAAAAGAGAAGCAAGTGTTGGGTTTGAGGATGAGGATCCAAATCCAAATGAGTCTGCTGGTAGTAGTGGTACTGGTGGTACAAGTGCTACAATGTTAAACTGTAGGGTTGATGTGGTCATGGTTGTGATTGGTTGACAAACTATGGAGACCTGAATTGATGCTTTTGCTGATATGGTTGCGATGTTTTATTTAACAACATAGGGCATTGAGAATTCGGTGAACCTTCTGCTTGCAAAAATTGCACTTATCAATCCTGACCCTCAAGTAGGGTTTGTTTTAATAAGGAGCATGAGATCTTAAAGGAATTGTCAAAACCGATTAACTTGGTAATAGGAGAATTTCTTTTCCTACATGAGACTTGAGGTGAATCTCACCAGCCAAGAGCTCACTCACAACCGAATCAACAGATGCAAGCAGACTACAATGTAGAATTGAACCATGAAGTCTCTCAAAATCATCACGAAGTGCCATCAAGAACTGAACCAGGTATTGCTTCTCTCTAGTAGCAATATAGGGTGCATAAGCTTGTAGTTCTGTAAATTCTGTAAGAGCCAATTGATCCTAAAGATCTATCATTCCATAATAGAACTCTTGAATGCTCATATCCTTTTGTTTAAGAGTTCGAATGTTAGATTTTAACTTATACTTCTTTGCAAAGTTAGACTATGTATATAGTCTTGACAAGTGATCTCATACCTCCTTAGCTATGTCATATTTGGCCAATTACGTTCCTATAAAGTGCTCAACAAAATTGTTTATCCAAGTGATAATTTTTTAATTTCCTAATTTTTTACGAGTTGTGTATAATATGTTGTCTTATCATCTATGTGTTTAACTGATGCCCCCGAAGTATAGCTCCACATTCTTTTTCCTTTCAAAAATTCTTCATGACATAACTCCAATAAAAATAATCTTTCCATCTAACTTGACACTAATAGATTGAAGTGAATCACCTTTGTTGTCAGCCATTGAATATACAAATTGCAACAATCTAATGAAATCCCAAATTGAAAAATATATATAACTAAAATGAAATAAAGATGAAACAAACCAAAGGTGATTCAATGATGGCTAGTTTGTGCAATTTGATAGAGACAACATAGGCTAGAGAGGTGATAGCATGATAGAGATCATTAAGTGACAATATAGCAGATTAGTAAAGATAGAGGTCATGGGAGACAGAGCTGAACAACAGTACGGTTCAACATGAGTGCTCAGGAATGGCAAGAGGACGGCGTAGCAGAGATGAGCCAACAACAACAAAGCAGCAACAATAGCAAAATGAGAAGAGACAGCAGTAACTTGGAGAAAGCAGAGACAAAATAGCAAAGATGGTGCAAACAATGGCAACAAAATGGTAACAACAGTTTTCATACCATGTAAGCAATGGGGCAAGAAGCAAACAATATGACATCAAGTAGAGAGAGATAGTACAACAAGAAGAGTAGAGACAACATCAAGCAAACAACTTAGGCGGCAAAGAGGAGACAGTACTTTGATACCATGAAAAGTGGAGAGAAAATAGGGTTCCATTTGAAATCAAATTCAATCTCTTTGTTTACAAGACAAAAATACATATATATAGCTAATGATAAAAAGACTAGACTACCCTTATAAGACTATATATTTACAAGACTAAATATTAACTCTAATAATTCTATATAAAGCATGTCTATCTTCCAAGCTCCCTCATCATAATAGAATTCATCCACCAGTTGATGAATCCATGGTAATTCAGGCTCAGTCCAATCATTAGTACTACTTGATGTCTTTGAGGTTGCACTTGGAGCTACATAACATTTATATTGTGATCCTGCTAGCTTGTTTGGCCAGCTTCTGAGCCTAGCAACATAAAGCTCCTGCTTCATCTTCTCATCCGAATATTCCTTTTCACTCTCCCTAAACCATTCTATTCGTATAAAGGCCTTCATTGGTTCCTTAGGCAAATCATCATCTCCCACAAACTTAAGAAAAAATGATGAATTCTAGAAAGTGAAAATAACATTCAAGTTTTTTTAACATTGAAATTACATGCAGTTTAAACTCTTATTAGGTTCCCATGATATTGCTAAAAAGAGAGGTTCTTTGAGAAAAAATGATAAATGTCTTCCTCAATTCCTTTTCGTGGCACAGTGAAAGTGAGTGGATTTTGGTAGCACGGGGAAGACGAGCAATGATCTAGATTTTTTATGGTTTTATTTTTTTCTTTGGATCAACTTCGTAAATTGATTTTTTGAGGGACTTTTTTTTTTTTTTGTAATTATCAATCATGAGATGCGGTCCACATCTCACATTAGAAAATTATTTAAAAAATAAAAAGGAAAAATCTTAATCTTGAGATGTTGCTCCGGTGACCAATTACAAAAAGTCCCTATTGTAAGATACTGCTAGAAATTGACTTAAAAAGGCTTTTTGGTAATTTAAAGCCAGAAGTTGTAATTTTATAATCCAAAAATCCTTAGATCTACCTTGTTGCCCATCGTTACTGATCGATCCCAAGCACCGAAGACAACCTATTGTAGTTGGGGGCGACCTTCGATTTGGGTTCCACAAAAGCATACCTCCTCTGGTCATCTCGAGCTAAGATGACGAACAATGATGGTGTGAAAACGACTATTGGCATTCGGGCGATGTGCAAGCGATGGTGGTTTGGTGAGTTTCACTGACATGATCAAGTCGAGACTGGTTTGTGGTTGGATTGGTGCTTTTGTTAATTTTACTTTAGGTTTTTTTAATTGAAAGTCCATTTTAAATGGTGGATGGTAGTAATAGCCCAAGTCTTCACATGCTACCAAGGCAATCAATTTATATTAGTATTGGTAAAGTATATCATAAATTGAAAGGGTATAATAAAATTAAGGGATAATCCCAAAAAACCGCCTGACGTTTATCGATATTACGTTTTGACCATCAGCGATTTTATTTTTATCCGAAATACCATATGACATTAATATAAACACTCATAGTACCCCTTAAAGACATTTGAAAGGACAACAATACTTTTGAGAGTCATAGATTTTGTTAAGTTGACACGGTTGGCCGATTGGCTTTAGGGGAAAAAACAAAAATTAGAAGAAAAATTAATTAAAGTATAACAAATTAAAAATTAAAATAAATAACATAAAAATGTAACATTAAAATATAAAAATATAATTTTAACATAAGTAATATTAAAATAAATAATCTCTCTCTCTCTCTCTCTCTCTCTCGCTGTCTCTCTCTCCTATCTTTTCCTCCCTTCTGTCTCCATCTCCAGTCAATTTCTTCTCCAACTGATGATAATGGTGGTAGCGTAGTGGGTTCGACGACAAACCATATCGACGAGTCGGGTGTTGACTCAGGTTCTGGTGGTCAAGGTGGAGCTAGGTACAAGCTGATGTCGCCAGTCAAGTTACCGATCTCGCGAGCTTCGTGTATCACGATCCCTCCAAGGTTGTCTCTGACATTGTTTTTGGAGTCACCTATGGTACTATCCAATGTTAAGGTCAATTGGGTTGTTGTTGTTTTTTGTGTGTGTGATGTTTTGTTTGAAAAGATCGCTTGTGAGTGTTTGAGGCTTGTTTAGTTGCTCAGAAAATGGTAAAAAGGGGAGGAAATGAAGGAAAGCTTGGATTTTAATGCAAGTTAAGTGGGTGTTTTGAAGTGTTGACAAATGTAGTTTTTGTTTGGGAAATGTGGGATAGTGGAGGAGATTTTGGTTTTTTCGAGAGGTTATGGGTTGTATTGAAGCGTTAAGAAATGGGTTTGGTTTAGTTTTCTACTTGGTTGATGAGAAAATGTAGGAAATCTAGGTTTGGTTTAGTTTAAATTCTAGGTTTAGCGGTTGGAAACTCAGAAAATTCTAGGTTTCCAACGGTTGGAAATCCAAAAATGGGGAGAGAGAAGAAAGAAGGAGAGAGAGAGAGAGCGAGGCAGAAGAGAGAGAAAGAGGTGATACTGGTGGTAGTGGTTTGATGATGGTATTGAATGTTGAGAGGTTGAAGATTGATGATGATGATGAAGTCCATGGCTAGTGGAGATTCAGATTGGATGGGAAGGGGAGATCAAATCTGGATCCCTTTTTTCTTTTTTCCAATACTTTTATCTTTTTATCTTTTTATTTTTTTAATTTGGTGTGTTGACCTCCAATGTCCATCTCATAGATGGACGATGGAGATCAATTTTCATTAGTTTAGAATTTTTTCATTTTAAAATAATTATTTTATAAATCTTTTAGTTTTATTTTTTTTTTTTTTTTTTTACATATTTTTTATTTTTTTCATTTCATGCGTTGATCTCTATCGTCCATCTTATAGACGGTTGGTGGAGAAAAGTTTTTATTAGTTTATAATCTTTTTTAAATATTATTTTATTTTTTAAATAAAAATCTCAAGGTTAAAAACATTTCCTTCTCCGCTAATTACATCCTATTGCTTCTATTTGAATGAAAAGAAAGCAACTAATTAGACATGGACATCCGGAATGACCAGGAAGCCAAAAAGGTTGGCTTTAAAAGATTAGGTACAGAGTTCACACCGTTACATTGGTTGTGCATGTGCATGGTGCACCGTATAATTTTTTTGTTCCAAATGGAAAGAATGAAGGACTATATGAGCTGAAATATTCAAAGTAAGGATTAATAAATTTTTATGAACCGAGAATGGTTAATTAAAGCCATCTAGGGTTTGATACACACTTTAATCACCATATAGACTTGACCGGCAAGTACGAGAGCATGTCTACAATGATCTCTGCTGGGATCGTCGGCATGTATGACTCCTGATGAGACAAAATATTTAGAAGATACTTTATAGAAAGAAGCAAATCAAAACATGGAGAGATTTGTTGATTGAATTCGATGATACGGGCTAAATCAATGAAAGAAATATATAATCTGATACCAACTCTATTATTACTAATTACTAATTAAGCAAAGTTGATATGGGTGAAATCAATGAAAGATATATAAAATCTAAAACCACTCTTGACTTTAATCCTAGTGTGTTTGGATTTTATGCATTTTTTTCCATTGAAATTTATGATTTGTTAACACAATCGTGATAGTATCAGTGTTGAACAATTTATCAAATCAAGATCCAACCCTCCCTTAATGAAAACTTGAAGGCAAGCTTAATCCAAAAAATTCTAAAACCCAAAAAAGGTACAACATCCACAACGGCATATCTAAGTCAGAAAAGAAAGAAAATGAGCAAGGAATCACTATCAATTCACACTTGCTGACAAAAATTGAAGTTAAAAGCAACCAAGAAGGATCATGTTTATGAAGCATGTCTATCTTCCAAGGTCCTTTTCACTCCCCTAGTTCCTCCTCATCCCTGCAGACCCTGAATCATTCTACATCGTAGAAGACTTGTACGCCTGGAAGCTTCGGATGACAACGGGAAAACCTCAACGAAGCATTTCCAGCAACACCATCAAAGTCTGTTATTGTCACCTCGCCCTGCACGTTGTGCGTTTCCGTTTCTGGCAATTGGAAGATGTCGGCTGACGTCGAGAAGCGCACAGTAGCTGATTTAGTTTGATCGAATGAACCAGAAAATTTAAAGGGTGCTATTCTAGGGGCAGCTGCATCGTCAGCAGCCACCGGTTCCTCTGCTGTGTCATCGGGCAAATCGTCAGCAGCCACCGGTTCCTCTGCTGTGTCAACGGGCAAATCGTCAGCAGCCACCGGTTCCTCTGCTCCTTCATCGGGCAAATCGTCAGCAGCCACCGGTTCCTCTGCTCCGTGCCCGGCCAAATTGCCATCAGCCACCCGGTTTCTGCCCAGAGGGGGGAAGCTCGTCGGATCTAGCTGAAATTCTACATTAACCCTTTCTTCAACCTGTGGTAAATTGCATCGGAGTGGATATTAAATAATAATTAACAAAACTAATTAATTATTCAAAAGTTGCACCGAACGAATAGTAAGACCTTACCGTGCGAGGGCCACGACGATAAAAACTGCATCGTATTTCTTCTTCTTCTCTCTTAATCCATTTGGACTTTCCCATTATGAAATTTCCAAGAGGAACCTGCTTTTCTGCAATATCATGGGAACCAAATAAGAATTTGAACTCCTTCGTAATTCCAAAGTTCAAAAAACTTGCTTTTTCCAATTCATCATTTTTTCTTAAGTTTCTTAACAATCAAACTTTAAAACGGCTCGTTTACAGCACCTAAGAGTGTTCGCATTTGCATTTGTGGTCTTATAGTTCTTCAATCTCAGAACAAAATTAGAAGTCTACTAAAAGAGCAAATTGTATAGCCATGACAACTGAGAAAGGAAAAAAGAAGAAGAAAGAAATTAAACATGTTATCTTTTACTATATAATGCAACATGATTCAACAGACAAAAAGTTTAATAAGGTAATGTTATTATACAACATTCGCTTTGAAGGATTTCTAATAGAAAGCCTAAGTTTTCAAGTTATATTTGAATTTAACAACACTTGTACAACGACTATAAAACTTCATTCCAAAAATGGGGGTCGTAACGTTGAGGCATTAGAAAAATTAATCATCTAAGACTAACACTGAGTAAAAACAAATCTAACTAATTAAAAAAAAAAAAAAAAAAAAAAAGACACGAGAAATTGAGTTCCTATTGGCAGACAAGCAACACCAAAGTTTGAATTACGTATCATTCAAATTAAGAGTTTTACATCTGTGTATTTGGATCTTCAATTTCTAGTACTCATACATTTTCTGAAAACTTGTTGGTTCCCATTTCCTATCTTATTAAAGCATATGGTATCCTTTTGCCTTATTTAAAAACTTCTTCACACATGTCCAGAATATTCTTTCATGCTACCTTCAAATGCCTACAAGCCAGCTCTGATTCGTCATTAGAGAAACTCATTTCAAGCCAGAATAAGCCCTACACAATACAGCTGATACTAGCAGCATCGCTCTATTGGAAATGTCTTTTAAACACTTAAGAATATCTCTTTTGTCAAATACTATGGCCTCATCGTTGATAATTAACTTAATCCTATACCGCCATTAAGACAATCATTCCTGACATATAGAGGCCCCTAGTAAGTAGTTGTAACATTCAAAGATATGATTTTCCTACGTTTTGGTGCAATATTAAAGTACGCAACTTAACAGACTAGTTGAGGTTTTTTGCTCTTTGTAAGGCTGAAGACAGTTACTAGACAGTTTTCAATACCAAAACTCCCAATGACTTTCAGCAGCTACTCGAAAGTCATTTGGATTGGTTTAACACTATTGGCACTTGCATTGTGGTCTACTAGTTCTGCAATATCAGCACGGAAAATAACAAATATTGAATCTAGGTTCACCTTTAGTGGTTTTAATCATCAAATCTAATTTTAGAAATAATAATTTCTACTTTGATCCTCAGGTTGTTATCAAATAAAAATCAGACAGAACAGAGGCATTAACATTAATTGGTCAAAACAAAGAAAACCCTTGGGATTACAAGACTGTGTGGCAAAATTAAACACAAGCTTCCACATTTGTGTTTTCTCAGGGGGTTTTCTCGGGAACCAAACAAAGAAAATGCAGTACAAACCGTACTAGAAATTCCCAAGAAAGCCACTTCTCAACTTTCTTTTTTCTTGTTGAAAAGTCAAAAAATTGGAGAGTTACATCACATAGTACAAAAAGAAGCATAAAAAAGTAGAAATGAAACAAAAAGGTCAATCATTGAATAGAAATGGAATAATCAAATCTTTCTAAATGTTTTATTGCATGTCATAACAAAAGAAACCCAACTCAAGAAAGAGAACAGTGACTAGCTACTACTGCAACACATATTTCGAAAGAAAATAAAACGGTGGAGAAGATGAGGGGCCTTACATTGTGGGAACGAGATGGTGACGAGGAAGAAAACGGAAATTCCTGATCAAGAAAATTGGAGAGAGGCCTACAGTGCGATTCCTGATCAAGCAAACAGAGCTTCCTGAGTGTGACTAGCTATTAGTGCAACACATATTTTGAAAGAAAGAGAAAATATTGGAGAAAAAGAGGGGCACACAGTGGGGACCGAGTTGGTAACAAGGAAGAAAACAGAGATTGCTGATCAAGAAAAATTGGAGAAAGGCTCTTCGATTTCGATTGTTTGATCGTGGTGGCAGTGAAGCTTTGACTCTCTATTTATTGGCAGTGATAACGGTTAACTGCTTGATTTCAGTTGCCGCTCTTTTTATTTGATATGTTCTTTTACCCAATTAGATCTTGACATTTCATCACTTTAGATCTTATTTTTCTTCTTTTCTTTTTGCATTTTCTTTTCTGACGAAACAGAAGATGATATAATTTCTTTTTAAATGAAAAAAAAATGTCATAATTATTATAAGCTTTTTGACAGATTTAAATTTTGATTGGTTATTAAAGAAATTTGATATAAAATTTTTATTCAATTAAGAAAATTAGAATTAAATAAAACTAACAAATTAAATATTAATCAATTATTGTTAAGCCAGTAAATAATACAAATGCATTCAGAATTTTGTACAAAAAATTTTTACCAAATAAATTATACTTTTTTAACTGATGTGATAAATTTAAGGTTTGGAGAGATGGGGATATAAAATTGTATTATTTATAGCAAATTCTAAACTGAAATTCGCAGTTGGGGAGATGGAGGTAAAAACAAAAACAAAAACAGTTTTTTTTTTTTTAACTTATACAATAGATGCTAAATTCAAGATATAGGGAAGGGTAAATTACTCGAACTCATAACCTTTAACGTATAAGGGTGAGGACCATACCAATGGATCAAAATGAACCAATATCATATTGTCAATAAATTATATTATTGATTTTTTTCTTTTAATTTAAAAAACCTTCATCATTTTATTCAAATATTGGAAATGGATGTGACACATAATTTTTTTCAAAAGTACATCATCTCTTATCAAGTTGCTTTAAAAACAAAACTAAGGATTAATGCATTTTTATGAACCGACAATGGTTGATTAAAGCTATCCAGGATTTGCATATACACTTGAATCGGTATAAAGACTTGACTAGCAAGTACGAGAGTATGTCTATGATGATCTCTGTTGGTCTTTGCTGGGACTGTCGACATGTATGGCTTCTAATCAAACGAAATCTTTAGAAGATGCTTTATAGAAAGAAATGAATCAAAACATAGAGAGATTTATTAATTAAGTTTGATGATTATATATAGTGATTAACTAAGCATGGTTGAACTAGGAATACAAATCTAACTCTATTAGAGTTAGGAGTCTCTATTATATAGCTATTTTTTAGATCTTTTATAATCAAAGATACATTAAAATAAAATTAATAAATGACTAAAATTTTTAGTTACAAATGCTTCATTTAAACTCAAAATCCTCTTATAAAATGTATAGAATAAAAAAAAACTAGAAATGGATATTAAACTGATCCTTCCGTCAATTTAGTTTTTAGTCAAACTCCACAGCATTAAGGGTATTTTGGTCTTTTTATTTAATTCATTATTTGGTTGACATATGGTATGGTAGAGATTTTGTAAAACAAAACTAATAAGAAGTTTTTTAAAATCTCTAGATCTCCATCATCCATCAAACTTACGATGGATGGTGGAGATTTAATAATCAAATATGAAATTAAAAATTGAAAAACAAAATTTGAAAAAGAAAATACTAAAAATTTAAAGGAATTTTGAAAAAAAAAAAATTCAAATGCACCATCAATGGAGATGGTTCCATCTCCATTAATGGATGATGGAGATCCAAGGATATCCATTGGACACCCATCGTTGATGACGAAGGTTGACAATGGAGGTAAAGGAACCCGGATAGTTCAAGCTATCTTACTTCTTGGATCTTCACTGGGCAATGGAGATCTTGACCCTTTTTGGTCTTCTCTCTCATTTCCATCTCTATCTTACAAACCCAAAATTTTCCCCCAAAACTCCAACCCACTTTTGGCCTTCAACTTTGACCAAACCGCCACAACCTTCTTCTTGCCGTAACCGCCACAACTCTGACTGACAATCGAACCACCACAATTTTCCTGCAACCCTTTCAACTTTCATTGAATTGCCATAATACAAACCTTTTCTCTCTTGTATCCCTTTCAATATTGATCAGCCATCTGGTTCAACCAATCACAAAAATCATAACCCAATCGAAGAATCATCTGGTTCGACCATATCGAAGTGGATCTGGTTGAACCAGATCAAAGATTCCTCAATTTGGATTGACCAGATCGACTTCGATCTAGTCAAATAATATGACTTTATTTTTTTTTTCTTTTTTTAGGATTTTGTTAATTTATTTTTTTGCTTATTTTCCATTAATTTATCTACTTATTTTTTACTTAATATTGAGTTGCACCATCCATCTCATAGATGGATGGTGGAGATCTTTCTTTTTTTAATAAAAATCTATTTATTTATTTTATTTTTATCATTATTGTGTATTTTAAAGATCGATGGTGGAGATCCATTTATGTTAGTTTATTTTAGGGAAAAAAAAAATGAGATGACTAATGTTATTTTGGTCTTTCATCATTTTCCGTTATAGTTAATTGTTAGTTTTTTTTATTAAAGGAATCGATTTGATGGATTTCTCTAACTTTAGGTATGACGAGGATTAAAAATACATTTGCAAGTAAAAAAACAATGATGTTTCACAAAAATATAGGGATTAAATTGAAAATTTCCTAAAAAATTAGCAATTTTTTTTTTCAAAGTTTTGTGGGTTCCATGGTACATGTGCGGATTTTTTCCCAAACCCACTTCGGGTTTGAAATTTACTATCCATACCTACCACAGACCCATTTAATTAAATCCATTTCTATTATTGCGGGTGAAAATCTGTAGATTCATGGATAAATTTTCATGTCTAGTCGTAGCTCATCAATTCTTTTAACCAATCACAGTCAAAGATCATGCCACGTTACATCAGCATTTTAAGTGTTATTTTATTTTATTTTATTTTTCTGTTGTTGTTTTCTAATTTTCTAAAGAAATAAAGAAAAATATGACTTTTTTTTTTCTATTTTTAATCCTATCTCATATTATGTTATAATTGTAATAATATATTTTGTACACAGCTGAATTGTTGAAATTGGCTATTAAAAATTCGGATAAAAGAAATGGTTATTAATTAAATTTAATAAAAGAATTATTCCCCTTTAAGTCGAAATTGCTAATTAACCAAATTAAAATGAAAAACTAATTTTTAGCCCCAAATGAATTTGAAAATCATTTGGCCCACGAACGGAACTAATTACAATGCGTCTCTAAATTACCAAATTAAATACCCTTTCAATTAAAAAATCTAATGCAAATGACCAAAAACACCCCTTCAGCGACATCTCACACCTAGACCTGCAACCCGCTTCAAATTTGCATGACCTGCCTCTCCACTCCCTCACACACCACTTCTCATTCTCATCCCCATCCCTGTGCCACCCACTGGAAACCAAATCGCCATCAATCTGGTGAAGAATTAATGGTGTGCTTACTTAAGGGATTAGGAAATGAGATTGCTTGTTGGTGTTTACTTACTCTAAATTAATCTATAATAAAAATAAAATCGTGGGTTCCACATAAATTTGGAGTTGTGGAATGTGATTGCCATTCCCCCCACACACATCTCGTCAAATCTATGATCCAAATCAAACAATTGTGTGCGTTTAAATTATAAGCCCGCCTCTGTTTTTATCCCTCTAGTTTTGCGAGTCACTGTTATTTTAGTCCACTTCACAATAACTACTGCTTGGTCTCAGGTTTGATTCAAAATGCTTGGCAAGCAGAATGCTGATTCTGTTTTTTTTTAAGGAATTTTGCGATGGATTCTGTGCCAGGGAAGTCTCCAAACACATCCGTCTGATCAGATTCCAAGCCAAAGAGAGGTGATTTCGGTGAGCCAAAGAAGGAGCCATTGAGTCAGGACAAAATGCAGACTCCAGGAACTCCTGGAGCGGTTGCAAGGTTGATGGGGTTGGAGTCATTGCCAGAACCCAACTGGGTTCCATCAGGAAATGCTCCGGATTTGGTTACACGAAGCAGGTCATTAAATTTCATGGACTACTCGTTGAAGTTTGATCGATCACAAGCTGCTGCTTCCCAGCATCGTAGAGTGAGGACCTCGGTGTCCTTTCGTGAGGTGCCGGTGTCGTTGCATCAACAGAACAGTGACTTCTTTGTGCTGTACTTGGATGGAGTAGATGAAAAGAAGAAGCAGATGGGGTCGAGAGTCAAAATATCTGGCGTGGAGTTTGGAGATTTGAAGAAGAAAAAAGAAGAGAAGAGCAAGACAGAGAGGTTGGTTTTGAAGAAAAAAGAGAGTCAAGAGAAAAACAAGAGAGTTTCCAAGTTCATAGATGAGCCCAGGAGAGTTTCTGTTAAAAAACACTCAAATATCAACAACAACAACAACAACAAAAACCTGTAAAGGAGCCAAGGACTTGGGGGTTGTTTTGCCTAGTAAGGAATCTGTCAACAGAGAATCTAGTGCAACTTTGAAGAAGACAAGTTCAGTGAAGCCAATGCATCTAAAAGAAGTATTGTCTACACCAAATGTCACCCATGAGAAGGGTAAAGAAGTGGAGGCAATAGCCGAATGTAGTTCAAGTACAGTTTCTGTTCTCGATATCAGTGACTTTTCAATCTATAATGACATCCCATTTTCAGGTATGTTTTTGTTTAACACAGAGCAACTTCTCCAAAAATTTGTCATGTCAAATTTACATTTTTAACGAGCTAACTACATTTTTAACGAAATTGAAGTCCTAAAAAAATAAAATTTCTAGCTCCCAAGTGGGGCGGCCCGGTGACACCACCACAACCTGTCTTGTTTTCCTAAAAGCAAAGGAGCAGGATTCGAACATCCACAACTAAGATTTGTGGATAGTTTTCCCATTTTATATGAGTAAATCTCTTTCATCTATTAAGGAGTAGAGATCCGGACTGTACCTTAGACTTAGTTATGATAAGCGTAATTGTACTTATAATGTTAGCAAAAAAAAAAACTCCAATTTTGTTTTTTAAATTTTTGTAATGGAGATTAAAATCTAATAATATTTTTTTTTTTTTTCAAGCAAAAAAGGATCCCAGATACATGGATTTGGAATCAAAGTGGAAATCACCAAATTTGAGCAACAATGACAACATCAAGCCGGGATCGATCAAGAAAAAAGACACCCAATCAATGGATAGTCAAAAAACGGATTATTACTTAGAATTGGTGACCAAGCTTTGCAAGTTCACAGAATTGGATGCCCAAAAGGGTGCTCAGTTTTGAGGACTTTGAAGATGTATGTATGGCGTTTGGGGAGCACATCCTGGCTACTTCATTGCATCAAGTCATTGAAGAACTTGGAGGATTCAACGTTGAAAATTCTGTTTGAAATCTCTATAAAAATTCTTTACAGTATATACGTGATATTGAGATCTTGTGTGAATGGAGATAGCTGCTAGCCGACTTTGCTTACTTCTAGCGTGACAATGTGTCCGCAAATAGAATTGAATATAGATAGGTAGTGGCACTTGCTATCTCAGCTAATGTTTTTCTCTGTTTATCGTACGAGTTTTGGAAATTGTAAAACGTGCTCGTCCTTTGGGTGGAAAAATATAGTTCTCACTGCATTGTGTAAACAAAAGAGTGTCGAAAGTGTCTAGTTCATTTGCTCCCCCATAGAGGCAAGGCAACAATTTCAAGTGGGAAAACTTCAAAAGTGAGCCATAAATTAAATTCCAGAGAATCTAACTCGATCAAGCACTATGCAAAAACACTATTTCGAATATTTCGTAGAAACACTATTTTGAATATTTTCTATCATAGGAAAGATTTTTTTATATCTGACGTCCGTGTTGTTTAGGGTTGTAAACTTCAATGTTAAAAATAAATTTTATCAGCTTAGAACTCAATTAACCAGTTCATTTATCCGGGCTCCTAAATTAAGAACACGAAGTAGAAAGTACATGCCAGGTATAATTTGTTTGTATATATGACAGCAAAAATAAACTTGAATAAAAGTTTAAAAAGAATTTCATAGGCCTAGATAGGGAGTAAAAAAAATCTTCTACATACTTCAAAAAAAATTAATAATATGTTATATCCTCTGCTTCTTGACATTAAATTTAATAAGTTAATAATACACATGTAACGAATTAAAACCGAGATTCGTCTTGGGCAAAATTTCAAGGTTATTTTCCATGCTTTGCCTTACAAAATTTCGTAAATATGTTTAACATAAGCCATAAATCCAGAAAATGAATAAATTAACAATGTTATTATGAAAATAAGTTTTCATTAAAGAAAGACTATGAGACTTAAACAGTTGAGGTGCCTTTTGGACGAAGGAAATAAAAATAATACATAAAACACAAATTTCTAGCGAATTATATTCAGGAATAGACTTGCTTTGCTCCTCTAAATAATGAAACGTCCAAGATTTTCTGAAAAACATCAAAAAAAAAAAAAAAAAAAAAAAAAAAAAAAAAGTCATCAAAAAGTGATTAAACCGGTCGAAGGGCTTTAGGAATTAAAGAAAACAATATGTGGGAAATAAAAAAGCAAAACAAAAATTATGATTACCTTGAGTTGTGCGCGTGTCGCTATACTTTTCCATAGACTTTTCTAGCCTATAATCGTAATTGGGTGAGACAAGGCTCTCCACGTATGGAAGCAAACGATATTCTTGATCAAATATAAACTCCTTTCTTACTTTTCCATCCTTTTCATAGCAAAATACCCGTTTGTTAGAATCTGAAGTGAATATAATTCCATTTTTCTCCCATAAACATAGTGGTACATATTGACGGAATGGATTGTTTGATATCACAATTCTAGTCCAAGATTGTTGTACGCCATATTCCTTCATAATCCAAAATCCAGAATAGGTTTCAAAGGCTACACAAAGAAGCTGTCCTACAACATAAATATTGCATTTTAAATGTTGTGGAGAATTTGGAATAATGGGTAAGGGCAAAGTTTTGAACTTCTCTTCTGCCAGATCAAATACAGTAATCACTCCAGAATCATTATGATAACTTACGACACCACCCCAATGAACTGCTCCATTTAGAGAGACTCCTCCACGAATACTAGGACGTTTAAAATTAGAACCACAGTCAAAATATTTCCATGAACTTTTTCTTAGAGAATAAACAAATACGAATGATTTACATGATACTCGTACGATCTTATAGTCATCAATAGACTCAACATAACCAATGCCATATAATGACTTGTAGGATCTACCATTAAACCGACAATGGTTAGGCACCATATCACGTATCTTCTTACACTCTCTAGTAGAAGGATTGTATATGTAGAAAAAATTGTCTATGTATAAAAAATTATCCAGATCAGATTTGACATAGAATAACCCATTGCATGAACCGTAGGAGACATCCAAACATGGTTTGTTAGGTTTTTCCTTTAATTGATCAAGCCTTACGGGACGAACTTTGCTCTCTCTAAAAGATTTTGGTTTGAGTGATGTTTCCAAGTCTACCAAACTGAGATGAGCATTACAAACAAGGAGTTGTTGTTTTCTGGAGCGAGTTAGATGCCTTTTTATGAATCGAGGATGGTTGATTAATGTCATCCAGGATTTGGATACACACTTGAATCGGCATAGAGACTTGACCGGCAAGTACGAGAGTATGTCAATGATGAGCTCTGGTGGTATGTCCATGATGAACCCTGTTGGAACCATCGACATCTTTGACTTCTGAGCAAAAACATTAGAGCAGGGCTTTACATAAAGAAAGAGATCCAAACGGAGAGAGATAATTAATTATATAAGTAAGATGAATTCTTTACGGTGATTAGGGAAAGTTGAACTAGGAATACGATTCTGTCTCTATTACTGGATAATAAGCCGAGTTTGTAAGTATTTTATTAAAACTCAAAATCCTATCATAAAACGTAGTAAAATAAAAATAAAAATAACCTGGATAGAATCCCAACTAAGGAAGCCGGGTGATAAGTAAGATTTTAAAACCAAAGAGGAATCCAATTTGGACCCAAATTCGAAGCCAAAAGGAGATAGGTTTTTGACTATAACCTATTGTTCAAAAATATTTAATTAATTTACACTTGGAATTAATCTATCCGTTAAGTAAATACTAAATTTATTAAATTTTGACATGTAATTACTTAATTTTGTATTCTCTAATTTTATATCATGATATGTAATATATTTTGTGGATATACCCATGGTTGATGACTTTCCATTAGAAAAATTGTTTTATTAGTTGAGCAAGGTTCTGTGAATTATTGTCCGGAACAAGCCAGTAGCTCTCAATGTGGTTGACCTTTTTCCATCAATTAGTACTGAAATTATTTGTGTCAGTACTCGTGTACAGGATTATGCCTTTAATTAAATTCTGATGTTTCAATGAAAGCTCACTATTTTAGCAATTATAGCTTTACTGGTGAAGCATTATATATTTGCAGACTAACAACATTCCAGTTTCCTGTCTATCACTATGGTAGGTACATTATATTCAATTGATTTGATCATCAGCTTATAGAACTCAACCAACAACTTGTAAAACCACGCTAATTCAGGTTCACGCTGATCATTAGTTCTTGATGTCCCTGAGGCTGCACTGGAGCTAGAAAACATTGAAATTGTGTCTACCGGACACCATTTGAGCCTAGCAATGACAAGACTCTTCATATCCCTATATCGAGTCTCTTTGAATTTTATACTTTGATGGTTGAAAAATGAAAGCACAAGTGGAGGCAGCGCAACAAAAACCGAGTGCCTTTGATTTACCCTTTAATTGGAACTTTCTAATTAACCAAATTAAAATTATAAATTCATTTTTAGCTAGCCCTAAATGAATTTGAAAGTCATTTGACCTACAAACAAAATTAATTATAAATGAGTCTCTAAATTACCAAAATACTCTTTCAATTAAATATATATATATATAAATTTACCAAAAGCACTTGTCCAACTACTTATCACACCTAGATCTTCAACCCCTTCAGACTTACGTGACATGCCGCTCCACGCTCACTCACACACCACTCCTTGTCCTTGTCCTCGACCCTGTGCATCCACTGGAAACCAAATCGATGTCCATCTATTGTCTAGTGGGTGCCACAGTGAAAATGAATGGATTTTGATGGCACAGGAAAGACGAACAACAATGGCAGTGATCTAGGTTTTTTATGGGTTTTTTCTTCTTTGGATCAATTTCATAATTTTGAAAATTTGAGGACTTTTTGTAGTTATCAATCATGAGATGCGGTCCACATCTTACAATGGAAAATTATTTACAAAAAAAATCCCAATCGTGAGATATTGCTCCGGAGACAAATTATAAAAAATTATCTATTGTAAAATATTGATAAAAATTGACTTAAAAGGGCTTTTGGTAATATAAAGATACAAGTTGTAACTTAAAACCCAAGAAACCTTAGATCTACCTTGTCAACATCGCCGTTCATCGATCCCAAGCCTTGCAGACAACTTGTTGTAGTTGGAGACGAACCTTGATCTACGTTCCAAAAAAGCGCAACTCCTCCTAGTCAACTCCAGCTAAGACGACAAACGATAATGGCGTGAGGATGACCATTGGCATTCAAGCAACGTGCAAGCGATAGTGCCTAGGCGAGTTGCACTGGCATGATCGAGTCGAGACTAGTTTGTGGCTAGATTGGTGCTTTTGGTAATTTTACTTTAGGTTTTTTTCTAATTGAAAGGCCAATTTAAATGGTAGATGGCAGTAATAGCCAAAGTCTTCACATGCTACCAAGGCAATCAATTTATGTCAGTATTGGTAGAGTCTATCCTAATTTGAAAGGATACAATAAAATTAAATTAAATAAAAAAAATTCATTCTATGCCAATTACATCCTATTGCTTCTATTTGAATGAAAAGAAAGCAATTAATTACACATGGAATTCTGGAATAACCAAGAAGCCGAAAAGGTTGGCTTTAAAATATTAAGTACAGAGTTCACACCGTTACATTGGTTGTGTACGTGTATGATGTAACCTATAATTTTTTTGTTCCGAATAAAAAGGATGAAGGACTATATAAGCTGAAATATTCAAACTAAGGATTAATGTCTTTTTATGAATCGAGGATGGTTGATTGAAGCCATCCAGGACTGGATACACATTTGAATCAGCATAAAAACTTGACTAGCAAGTATAAGCGTATGTCTATGATTATCTTTGCTAGGACCGTCAACATGTATGTCTTCTGATCATATAAAATCTTTAGAGGATTCTTTATAGAAAGAAACAAATCAAAACATAGAGAGATTTGCTAATTATTTCGATTATTACTTGTAGTGATTAACTAAGCATAGTTGAAATAGGAATATGAATCAGACTCTATTAGAGTTTGGAGTATCTACTATATAGTTATTTTCAGATCTTTTATAATCAAATATACATTAAAATAAAAATTAATATATAATTAAAATTGTTAATTACAAAATAGTTCATTTAGACTCAAAATCCTGTTATAAAAAGTGTAGAATAAAAAACTAGAAAAGGATAATGATAACTATGCTTCTAAATTGAATCCAAATTCCAATCCTTCTCCAAACTAAATCCAAAAGCAAATAATTTTTCGGTCATTTTATAACTTACTGTACGAAAAGATGAGTATAAGCCAAGATTTAATTTATTTACATTAGCTCTTGTAGACTGTTCACCATCCACCTGTATGAAATCTAAGCAAAAGACGGAGAGGAGAGCTAATCCAAAAAAATACAAATAAATAAAAAATAAGTTAATTAAGATAGGCAAATAATTTGTAATGATTAATTAAGCAAAGCTGATATGGGTTAAATCAATGAAAGAGATATATAATCCGGTACCAACTCTATTGTCAATTACCAAAATTGACGGGGTAAGAATTCTAAAACCCACACGGAATATGAAACCAGTAATGACTTTAATCCTCATTTGGTTGGATTTTATACCTTTTTTTTTTTTTTTTTTTTTTTTGCATTGAAGTTTATGATTTATTTGCACAATCATGATAGTATCAGTTGAACAATTTATCAAATCAAGATCCAACCCTCACTTAATGACAACCTGAAGATTTGCAAACATGACCAAATTTGAGGAACTGAAGCCTAATCCAAAAGATTCATCATCAAAAAAGGCACAACAGCCACAACTGTATCTCTAAGTTAGAAAAGCAAAAGGAAATAAGCAGGGAATCACTATATGAATTGGATTCCAATTCACACTTGCTGACCGAAGTTGAAGTCAAAAGCATCCCAAAATGATCATGTTGACCACCATTGAAGTTATTCTTGAGAAGTGGAGAGAAAATAGGGTTCCATTTGAAATCAAAATCAATCTCTATGTTTACAAGACAAAAATACACATATATATATAGCTAATGATAAAAAGACTAAACTACCCTTATAAGACTATATATTTACAAGACTAAATATTTACTGTAATATCCCCCACAAACTCACGATGCGGGAGCCAAAGGCATTGAGAGTTTGCCGACAAGAAAATAAAAACGTGAAACAGTATGCAACTTAGTAAAAAAATCTGTAATCTATAAGGAAGAAAAAACAAAAGGTAAATGTAATAGTGCCATGCTTAAGGTGGTGGCGAGTGAAATGACAATCGACCTCAATATACTTGGTTCATTCATGAAAAACTGAGTTATGAGCAACCTGAATAGAACTCTGATTATCACAATACAAAGAAGTGGGATAAGAGATAAAAACACCCATATCAGCAAGCAACTAACGTAACCAAACAATCTCAGTGGCAGTAGACACCATAGCAAGATACTTTGCTTCAGTAGAAGATTTAGAAACAACAATTTATTTCTTACTCTTCCAAGAGATAAGAGAATCACCCAAAAAAATACAAAACTAGTAACAGATTTGCAATATGTGGAATCATGGCCTCAGTCAGCATCGAAGTGGGCACGTAGCTCCAAGGATGAGGCGGATGGAAGTAAAAGACTCTGAAAGGCAATACCTCGAAGATATCACAAAATACGAAGAACAGTTGCCCATTGAATGGTAGTAGAAGAGGAAACAAACTAGCTAACAATATGACTAGCATATGCAATATCTAGACAAGTGATAGTGAGGTACACCAAACTGCCAACAATGGTGCGATACAATGTAAGATCGAGCAATGGAGTACTATCAGAAGGAGAGTATCAAACATTGAGTTCAAAAGGAGTATCAATAGTCCGAGTATCAGTGAGATGTGCTCGCTTAAGAATATCAGTAGTGTATTTTGACTGAGAGAGAAGATAGCCTTTCAGAGAAACTACAACTTCAATACTCAGAAAGAACCATGGAGAACTTAAATCTTTCATTTCAAACTGACAACTAAGTCTAACTTCAATATTACAATCCCATCAACATTATCACCAGTAATAATCATATCATCAATAGAGAGAGAGAGAGAGAAAGAGAGCAAAATCTGACCTATATTAGTATATTTGACTAAGAGAGCCAAGTCATGATTACTAGAAGAAAACCTAAGAGAAGTGATCAAAGTAGAGAACTTCTCAAACCAAGCTTGAGGAGCTTTTTTGAGAGCATACAAACTTTTTTAAGCTTGCAAGCTTATCTAGGGTTATGTGAGAGACTAGGTAGTGGAGGCATATAAACTTCTTCATGCAAATCACCATTCAAGAAGGCATTTTTAACATCCATATAAGATACATGCGACTGACGAATAGATGCAACTGTAATAAGAGTACAAACAGTAGTAATCTTTGGAACAAAAGCAAAGGTCTCCTCATAATCCATACCATACTATTGAGAGAACCCTTTTGCAACCAATCGAGCTTTGTAACGCTCAACAGACCCATCAGACTTTGTCTTGATCAGACCCAATAAGAACCAATTGTACTTTTTACTAGTAGGTAAAGGTACCAAATCCCAAGTATCGGTCTTGTGCAAAGCAGAAAGTTCCTTATTCATATCATTGCCAAAGTGGATCAACAACTACTTTTTTATAAGACAAAGGCTCAGAAAGACTAGAAAAAGAATTGGAATAACAAGAGTAAACAAAATTTGGTAGATGAGTAGACTTATGAATGCACTGAGAATAACAAGAAGAAAAATCCACGATCTCTGTTTGGGCAACTGTAAGAGGAGGGTGATTTTCAGAAGCGTCAGCCACTGAGTTACCAATATCTTTAAAACTAACAGTGCGAGCCCTACAAAATAATGAAATGGAAAAAGGGGTATAGCAACAACATGAGTTAGAATCTATGCTAAAAGGAACTTGTGGAGAGAAGCTATTAGTATGATCAGAAAAAGGACTAATATGAACAAGATCAAATTTGGGGACATTGTAAGTAGTAGAAGGAATAATAAAGAAAGGTATATGTTCAAGAAATATAACATGACGAGATACATATAGTTTTTTACAAACTTGATTAAAACAATGATATCCCTTTTGCCCTTCACCGTAACCAAGAAACGCACAAATAATAGAACATGACAACAATTTTGTTCGCTCTACATAAGGATGAAGGACAAAAAACTCTCAAGAGAGGATAATCAAGAGCATGTCTATATAATTGCTCAAAGGGTGACAAACCTGAAGTGTGAGATGATGGGATCTGATTGATGACATTGACAACTATAAGAATTGCTTCTCCCTAAACCTCACTAGCATAAGAAGATAGCAAAAGAGAATGAGCAATTTTAACAATATGTCTATGTTTTCTTTCAGCTACACCATTTTGCTCAGGAGTGTCTGTACAAGAAGTTTGGTGAATAGTTCCATCAAAAGCAAGCAATTCACAAAACTTTTTGGATGTATATTCACCACCCAAATAACATCTAAAACTCTTAATAATAGCAAAGTGTTAAATTCTCACAAGGTCTCAAAAGTTACTATAAATGCTAAAGAAATCAGAACGACGTTTCGTGAGGTAAACCCAACAAAAATGAAAGTGATCCTCAATACAAGAAACATAATATCGAGACCCTTCTTTTGTAGCAATTGGAGAAGGTCCTTATACATTAGAATGAATTAAATCAAAAGGTGCAAACGAACAAGAAGTACTTCGATTGAATGGCAAAGTCGAAAATTTTGCAAGTTTGCAACCATTACAATTTGAAATATCATGAGTTTGCAAATTTCCTAAGGTTCCCATAGAGACTAAAAATCTTAAATGAGATACTGAAACACGACCAAGATGAGAATGCCATAAATAAAAACTAGAAATTGAAGGACAAAACGAAATAAAGACAAGTCAACATTAGAAGCTACAACTACTAGTAATCTCAGCTTGTCCAAAACATATAGTCCCTTTCTCTTACAACCTATCCCAATAAGCTTATGGGATTATAGATCCTGCACAAAATAAGAAGTAGAAGAAAAAGACATTGAGTAACCAGAGTCACACAATTGACTAATAGAAATAAAGGTCATTGTAAGTTTAGGAATGTGGTAAACATTAGATAGAGATATGCAAAATGCAACAACAGAACCAACTCCTACTAATGGAATAGGAGTGCCATCAGTAATTATAACAGAAGTAGATGTTACAAGAATCAAAGAAACAAAGGATTTCGAATTAGAGAACATATGGTTAGAAGCTCCATAATCTAAGACACATATGGAGGAAGACATACCTAAAGAACTAGGAGACAACTGACCTATTGGAGAAGTGGAAGACATAGCATGCAATTATGAGGCAATGAGCTTCTAAAATTGCTCAAAAAGAGAAGCAAGTGTTGGGTTTGAGGATGAGGATCCAAATCCAAATGAGTCTGCTGGTAGTAGTGGTACTGGTGGTACAAGTGCTACAATGTTAAACTGTAGGGTTGATGTGGTCATAGTTGTGATTGGTTGACAAACTATGGAGACCTAAATTGATGCTTTTGCTGATATGGTTGCGATGTTTTATTTAACAACATAGGGCACTGAGAATTCGGTGAACCTTCTGCTTGCAAAAATTGCACTTATCAATCCTAACCCTCAAGTAGGGTTTGTTTTAATAAGGAGCATGAGATCTTAAAGGAATTGTCAAAACCGATTAACTTGGTAATAGGAGAATTTCTTTTCCTACATGAGACTTGAGGTGAATCTTACCAGCCAAGAGCTCACTCACAACCAAATCAACAGATGCAAGCAGACTACAATGTAGAATTGAACCATGAAGTCTCTCAAAATCATCACGAAGTGCCATCAAGAACTGAACCAGGTATTGCTTCTCTCTAGTAGCAATATAGGGTGCATAAGCTTGTAGTTCTGTAAATTCTGTAAGAGCCAATTGATCCTAAAGATCTATCATTCCATAATAGAACTCTTGAATGCTCATATCCTTTTGTTTAAGAGTTCGAATGTTAGATTTTAACTTATACTTCTTTGCAAAGTTAGACTATGTATATAGTCTTGACAAGTGATCTCATACCTCCTTAGCTATGTCATATTTGGTCAATTACGTTGCTATAAAGTGCTCAACAAAATTGTTTATCCAAGTGATAATTTTTTAATTTCCTAATTTTTTACGAGTTGTGTATAATATGTTGTCTTATCATCTATGTGTTTAATTGATGCCCCCGAAGTATAGCTCCACGTTCTTTTTCCTTTCAAAAATTCTTCATGACATAACTCCAATAAAAATAATCTTTCCATCTAACTTGACACTAATAGATTGAAGTGAATCACCTTTGTTGTCAGCCATTGAATATACAAATTGCAACAATCTAATGAAATCCCAAATTGAAAACTATATATAACTAAAATGAAATAAAGATGAAACAAACCAAAGGTGATTCAATGATGGCTAGTTTGTGCAATTTGATAGAGACAACATAGGCTAGAGAGGTGATAGCATGATAGAGATCATTAAGTGACAATATAGCAGATTAGTAAAGATAGAGGTCATGGGAGACAGAGCTGAACAACAGTACGGTTCAACATGAGTGCTCAGGAATGGCAAGAGGACGGCGTAGCAGAGATGAGCCAACAACAACAAAGCAGCAACAATAGCAAAATGAGAAGAGATAGCAGTAACTTGGAGAAAGCAGAGACAAAATAGCAAAGATGGTGCAAACAATGGCAACAAAATGGTAACAACAGTTTTCATACCATGTAAGCAATGGGGCAAGAAGCAAACAATATGACATCAAGTAGAGAGAGATAGTACAACAAGAAGAGTAGAGACAACATCAAGCAAACAACTTAGGCGGCAAAGAGGAGACAGTACTTTGATACCATGAAAAGTGGAGAGAAAATAGGGTTCCATTTGAAATCAAATTCAATCTCTTTGTTTACAAGACAAAAATACATATATATAGCTAATGATAAAAAGACTAGACTACCCTTATAAGACTATATATTTACAAGACTAAATATTAACTCTAATAATTCTATATAAAGCATGTCTATCTTCCAAGCTTCCTCATCATAATAGAATTCATCCACCAGTTGATGAATCCATGGTAATTCAGGCTCAGTCCAATCATTAGTACTACTTGATGTCTTTGAGGTTGCACTTGGAGCTACATAACATTTATATTGTGATCCTGCTAGCTTGTTTGGCCAGCTTCTGAGCCTAGCAACATAAAGCTCCTGCTTCATCTTCTCATCCGAATATTCCTTTTCACTCTCCCTAAACCATTCTATTCGTATAAAGGCCTTCATTGGTTCCTTAGGCAAATCATCATCTCCCACAAACTTAAGAAAAAATGATGAATTCTAGAAAGTGAAAATAACATTCAAGTTTTTTTAACATTGAAATTACATGCAGTTTAAACTCTTATTAGGTTCCCATGATATTGCTAAAAAGAGAGGTTCTTTGAGAAAAAATGATAAATGTCTTCCTCAATTCCTTTTCGTGGCACAGTGAAAGTGAGTGGATTTTGGTAGCACGGGGAAGACGAGCAATGATCTAGATTTTTTATGGTTTTATTTTTTTCTTTGGATCAACTTCATAAATTGATTTTTTGAGGGACTTTTTTTTTTTTTGTAATTATCAATCATGAGATGCGGTCCACATCTCACATTAGAAAATTATTTAAAAAATAAAAAGGAAAAATCTTAATCTTGAGATGTTGCTCCGGTGACCAATTACAAAAAGTCCCTATTGTAAGATACTGCTAGAAATTGACTTAAAAAGGCTTTTTGGTAATTTAAAGCCAGAAGTTGTAATTTTATAATCCAAAAATCCTTAGATCTACCTTGTTGCCCATCGTTACTGATCGATCCCAAGCACCAAAGACAACCTATTGTAGCTGGGGGCGACCTTCGATTTGGGTTCCACAAAAGCATACCTCCTCCTAGTCATCTCGAGCTAAGATGACGAACAATGACGGTGTGAAAACGACTATTGGCATTCGGGCAATGTGCAAGCGATGGTGGTTTGGTGAGTTTCATTGACATGATCAAGTCGAGACTGGTTTGTGGTTGGATTGGTGCTTTTGTTAATTTTACTTTAGGTTTTTTTAATTGAAAGTCCATTTTAAATGGTGGATGGTAGTAATAGCCCAAGTCTTCACATGCTACCAAGGCAATCAATTTATATTAGTATTGGTAAAGTATATCATAAATTGAAAGGGTATAATAAAATTAAGGGATAATCCCAAAAAACCGTCTGACGTTTATCGATATTACGTTTTGACCATCAGCGATTTTATTTTTATCCGAAATACCATATGACATTAATATAAACACTCATAGTACCCCTTAAAGACATTTGAAAGGACAACAATACTTTTGAGAGTCATAGATTTTGTTAAGTTGACACGGTTGGCCGATTGGCTTTAGGGGAAAAAACAAAAATTAGAAGAAAAATTAATTAAAGTATAACAAATTAAAAATTAAAATAAATAACATAAAAATGTAATATTAAAATATAAAAATATAATTTTAACATAAGTAATATTAAAATAAATAATTTTTCTCTCTCTCTCTCTCTTGCTGTCTCTCTCTCCTATCTTTTCCTCCCTTCTGTCTCCATCTCCAGTCAATTTCTTCTCCAACTGATGATAATGGTGGTAGCGTAGTGGGTTCGACGACAAACCATATCGACGAGTTGGGTGTTGACTCAGGTTCTGGTGGTCAAGGTGGAGCTAGGTACAAGCTGATGTCGCCAGTCAAGTTACCGATCTCGCGAGCTTCGTGTATCACGATCCCTCCAAGGTTGTCTCTGACATTGTTTTTGGAGTCACCTATGGTACTATCCAATGTTAAGGTCAATTGGGCTGTTGTTGTTTTTTGTGTGTGTGATGTTTTGTTTGAAAAGATCGCTTGTGAGTGTTTGAGGCTTGTTTAGTTGCTCAGAAAATGGTAAAAAGGGGAGGAAATGAAGGAAAGCTTGGATTTTAATGCAAGTTAAGTGGGTGTTTTGAAGTGTTGACAAATGTAGTTTTTGTTTGGGAAATGTGGGATAGTGGAGGAGATTTTGGTTTTTTTGAGAGGTTATGGGTTGTATTGAAGCGTTAAGAAATGGGTTTGGTTTAGTTTTCTACTTGGTTGATGAGAAAATGTAGGAAATCTAGGTTTGGTTTAGTTTAAATTCTAGGTTTAGCGGTTGGAAACTCAGAAAATTCTAGGTTTCCAACGGTTGGAAATCCAAAAATGGGGAGAGAGAAGAAAGAAGGAGAGAGAGAGAGAGCGAGGCAGAAGAGAGAGAAAGAGGTGATACTGGTGGTAGTGGTTTGATGATGGTATTGAATGTTGAGAGGTTGAAGATTGATGATGATGATGAAGTCCATGGCTAGTGGAGATTCAGATTGGATGGGAAGGGAGATCAAATCTGGATCCCTTTTTTCTTTTTTCCAATACTTTTATCTTTTTATCTTTTTTTTTTTTTAATTTGGTGTGTTGACCTCCAATGTCCATCTCATAGATGGACGATGGAGATCAATTTTCATTAGTTTAGAATTTTTTCATTTTAAAATAATTATTTTATAAATCTTTTAGTTTTATTTCATTTGCTATTTTGTTTACATATTTTTTATTTTTTTCATTTCATGCGTTGATCTCTATCGTCCATCTCATAGACGGTTGGTGGAGAAAAGTTTTTATTAGTTTATAATCTTTTTTAAATATTATTTTATTTTTTAAATAAAAATCTCAAGGTTAAAAACATTTCCTACTCCGCTAATTACATCCTATTGCTTCTATTTGAATGAAAAGAAAGCAACTAATTAGACATGGACATCCGGAATGACCAGGAAGCCAAAAAGGTTGGCTTTAAAAGATTAGGTACAGAGTTCACACTGTTACATTGGTTGTGTGTGTGTATGGTGCACCGTATAATTTTTTTGTTCCAAATGGAAAGAATGAAGGACTATATGAGCTGAAATATTCAATCTAAGGATTAATAAATTTTTATGAACCGAGAATGGTTAATTAAAGCCATCTAGGGTTTGATACACACTTTAATCACCATATAGACTTGATCGGCAAGTACGAGAGCATGTCTACAATGATCTCTGCTGGGATCGTCGGCATGTATGACTCCTGATGAGACAAAATATTTAGAAGATACTTTATAGAAAGAAGCAAATCAAAACATGGAGAGATTTGTTGATTGAATTCGATGATACGGGCTAAATCAATGAAAGAAATATATAATCTGATACCAACTCTATTATTACTAATTACTAATTAAACAAAGTTGATATGGGTGAAATCAATGAAAGATATATAAAATCTAAAACCACTCTTGACTTTAATCCTAGTGTGTTTGGATTTTATGCATTTTTTTCCATTGAAATTTATGATTTGTTAACACAATCGTGATAGTATCAGTGTTGAACAATTTATCAAATCAAGATCCAACCCTCCCTTAATGAAAACTTGAAGGCAAGCTTAATCCAAAAAATTCTAAAACCCAAAAAAGGTACAACATCCACAACGGCATATCTAAGTCAGAAAAGAAAGAAAATGAGCAAGGAATCACTATCAATTCACACTTGCTGACAAAAATTGAAGTTAAAAGCAACCAAGAAGGATCATGTTTATGAAGCATGTCTATCTTCCAAGGTCCTTTTCACTCCCCTAGTTCCTCCTCATCCCTGCAGACCCTGAATCATTCTACATCGTAGAAGACTTGTACGCCTGGAAGCTTCGGATGACAACGGGAAAACCTCAACGAAGCATTTCCAGCAACACCATCAAAGTCTGTTATTGTCACCTCGCCCTGCACGTTGTGCGTTTCCGTTTCTGGCAATTGGAAGATGTCGGCTGACGTCGAGAAGCGCACAGTAGCTGATTTAGTTTGATCGAATGAACCAGAAAATTTAAAGGGTGCTATTCTAGGGGCAGCTGCATCGTCAGCAGCCACCGGTTCCTCTGCTGTGTCAACGGGCAAATCGTCAGCAGCCACCGGTTCCTCTTCTCTTTCATCGGGCAAATCGTCAGCAGCCACCGGTTCCTCTGCTCCTTCATCGGGCAAATCGTCAGCAGCCACCGGTTCCTCTGCTCCGTGCCCGGCCAAATTGCCATCAGCCACCCGGTTTCTGCCCAGAGGGGGGAAGCTCGTCGGATCTAGCTGAAATTCTACATTAACCCTTTCTTCAACCTGTGGCAAATTGCATCGGAGTGGATATTAAATAATAATTAACAAAACTAATTAATTATTCAAAAGTTGCACCGAACGAATAGTAAGACCTTACCGTGCGAGGGCCACGACGATAAAAACTGCATCGTATTTCTTCTTCTTCTCTCTTAATCCATTTGGACTTTCCCATTATGAAATTTCCAACTGCAATATCATGGGAACCAGAATAGCCATGACAACTGAGAAAGGAAAAAAGAAGAAGAAGAAATTAAACATGTTATCTTTTACTATATAATGCAACATGATTCAACAGACAAAAAGTTTAATAAGGTAATGTTATTATACAACATTCGCTTTGAAGGATTTCTAATAGAAAGCCTAAGTTTTCAAGTTATATTTGAATTTAACAACACTTGTACAACGACTATAAAACTTCATTCCAAAAATGGGGGTCGTAACGTTGAGGCATTAGAAAAATTAATCATCTAAGACTAACACTGAGTAAAAACAAATCTAACTAATTAAAAAAAAAAAAAAAAGACACAAGAAATTGAGTTCCTATTGGCAGACAAGCAACACCAAAGTTTGAATTACGTATCATTCAAATTAAGAGTTTTACATCTGTGTATTTGGATCTTCAATTTCTAGTACTCATACATTTTCTGAAAACTTGTTGGTTCCCATTTCCTATCTTATTAAAGCATATGGTATCCTTTTGCCTTATTTAAAAACTTCTTCACACATGTCCAGAATATTCTTTCATGCTACCTTCAAATGCCTACAAGCCAGCTCTGATTCGTCATTAGAGAAACTCATTTCAAGCCAGAATAAGCCCTACACAATACAGCTGATACTAGCAGCATCGCTCTATTGGAAATGTCTTTTAAACACTTAAGAATATCTCTTTTGTCAAATACTATGGCCTCATCGTTGATAATTAACTTAATCCTATACCGCCATTAAGACAATCATTCCTGACATATAGAGGCCCCTAGTAAGTAGTTGTAACATTCAAAGATATGATTTTCCTACGTTTTGGTGCAATATTAAAGTACGCAACTTAACAGACTAGTTGAGGTTTTTTGCTCTTTGTAAGGCTGAAGACAGTTACTAGACAGTTTTCAATACCAAAACTCCCAATGACTTTCAGCAGCTACTCGAAAGTCATTTGGATTGGTTTAACACTATTGGCACTTGCATTGTGGTCTACTAGTTCTGCAATATCAGCACGGAAAATAACAAATATTGAATCTAGGTTCACCTTTAGTGGTTTTAATCATCAAATCTAATTTTAGAAATAATAATTTCTATTTTGATCCTCAGGTTGTTATCAAATAAAAATCAGACAGAACAGAGGCATTAACATTAATTGGTCAAAACAAAGAAAACCCTTGGGATTACAAGACTGTGTGGCAAAATTAAACACAAGCTTCCACATTTGTGTTTTCTCAGGGGGTTTTCTCGGGAACCAAACAAAGAAAATGCAGTACAAACCGTACTAGAAATTCCCAAGAAAGCCACTTCTCAACTTTCTTTTTTCTTGTTGAAAAGTCAAAAAATTGGAGAGTTACATCACATAGTACAAAAAGAAGCATAAAAAAGTAGAAATGAAACAAAAAGGTCAATCATTGAATAGAAATGGAATAATCAAATCTTTCTAAATGTTTTATTGCATGTCATAACAAAAGAAACCCAACTCAAGAAAGAGAACAGTGACTAGCTACTACTGCAACACATATTTCGAAAGAAAAGGGGCCTTACATTGTGGGAACGAGATGGTGACGAGGAAGAAGAAATTCCTGATCAAGAAAATTGGAGAGAGGCCTACAGTGCGATTCCTGATCAAGAAAACAGAGCTTCCTGAGTGTGACTAGCTATTAGTGCAACACATATTTTGAAAGAAAGAGAAAATATTGGAGAAAAAGAGGGGCATACAGTGGGGACCGAGTTGGTAACAAGGAAGAAAACAGAGATTGCTGATCAAGAAAAATTGGAGAAAGGCTCTTCGATTTCGATTGTTTGATCGTGGTGGCAGTGAAGCTTTGACTCTCTATTTATTGGTAGTGATAACGGTTAACTGCTTGATTTCAGTTGCCGCTCTTTTTATTTGATATGTTCTTTTACCCAATTAGATCTTGACATTTCATCACTTCAGATCTTATTTTTCTTCTTTTCTTTTTGCATTTTCTTTTCTGACGAAACAGAAGATGATATAATTTTTTTTAAATGAAAAAAAAATGTCATAATTATTATAAGCTTTTTGACAGATTTAAATTTTGATTGGTTATTAAAGAAATTTGATATAAAATTTTTATTCATTAAGAAAATTAGAATTAAATAAAACTAACAAATTAAATATTAATCAATTATTGTTAAGCCAGTAAATAATACAAATGCATTCAGAATTTTGTACAAAAAATTTTTACCAAATAAATTATACTTTTTTAACTGATGTGATAAATTTAAGGTTTGGAGAGATGGGGATATAAAATTGTATTATTTATAGTAACTTCTAAACTGAAATTCGCAGTTGGGGAGATGGAGGTAAAAAAAAAAACAAAAGCAGTTTTTTTTTTTTTTTTAACTTATACAATAGATGCTAAATTCAAGATATAGGGAAGGGTAAATTACTCGAACTCATAACCTTTAATGTATAAGTGTGAGGACCATACCAGTGGATCAAAATGAACCAATATCATATTGTCAATAAATTATATTATTGATTTTTTTCTTTTAATTTAAAAAACCTTCATCATTTTATTCAAATATTAGAAATGGATGTGACACATAATTTTTTCAAAAGTACATCATCTCTTATCAAGTTGCTTTAAAAACAAAACTAAGGATTAATGCATTTTTATGAACCGACAATGGTTGATTAAAGCTATCCAGGATTTGCATATACACTTGAATCGGTATAAAGACTTGACTAGCAAGTACGAGAGTATGTCTATGATGATCTCTGTTGGTCTTTGCTGGGACTGTCGACATGTATGGCTTCTAATCAAACGAAATCTTTAGAAGATGCTTTATAGAAAGAAATGAATCAAAACATAGAGAGATTTATTAATTAAGTTTGATGATTATATATAGTGATTAACTAAGCATGGTTGAACTAGGAATACAAATCTAACTCTATTAGAGTTAGGAGTCTCTATTATATAGCTATTTTTTAGATCTTTTATAATCAAAGATACATTAAAATAAAATTAATAAATAACTAAACTTTTTAGTTACAAATACTTCATTTAAACTCAAAATCCTCTTATAAAATGTATAGAATAAAAAAAAACTAGAAATGGATATTAAACTGAACCTTCTGTCAATTTAGTTTTAGTCAACCTCCACAGCATTAAGGGTATTTTGGTCTTTTTATTTGATTCACTATTTGGTTGACATATGGTATGGTAGAGATTTTGTAAAACAAAACTAATAAGAAGTTTTTTAAAATCTCTAGATCTCCATCATCCATCAAACTTACGATGGATGGTGGAGATTTAATAATCAAATATGAAATTAAAAATTGAAAAACAAAATTTGAAAAAGAAAATACTAAAAATTTAAGGAATTTTGAAAAAAAAAAAATTCAAATGCACCATCAATGGAGATGGTTCCATCTCCATTCATGGATGATGGAGATCCAAGGATATCCATTGGACACCCATCGTTGATGACGAAGGTTGACAATGGAGGTAAAGGAACCTGGATAGTTCAAACTATCTTACTTCTTGGATCTTCACTGGGCAATGGAGATCTTGACCCTTTTTGGTCTTCTCTCTCATTTCCATCTCTATCTTACAAACCCAAAATTTTCCCCCAAAACTCCAACCCACTTTTGGCCTTCAACTTTGACCGAACCGCCACAACCTTCTTCTTGCCGTAACCGCCACAACTCTGACTGATAATCGAACCACCATAATTTTCTTGCAACCCTTTCAACTTTCATTGAATTGCCATAATACAAACCTTTTCTCTCTTGTATCCCTTTCAATATTGATCAGCCATCTGGTTCAACCAATCACAAAAATCATAACCCAATCGAAGAATCATCTGGTTCGACCATATTGAAGTGGATCTAGTTGAACCAGATCAAAGATTCCTCAATTTGGATTGACCAGATCGACTTCGATCTAGTCAAATAATATGACTTTATTTTTTTCTTTTTTTAGGATTTTGTTAATTTATTTTTTTGCTTATTTTCCATTAATTTATCTACTTATTTTTTACTTAATATTGAGTTGCACCATCCATCTCATAGATGGATGGTGGAGATCTTTCTTTTTTAATAAAAATCTATTTATTTATTTTATTTTTATCATTATTGTGTATTTTAAAGATCGATGGTGGAGATCCATTTATGTTAGTTTATTTTAGGGAAAAAAAAAATGAGATGACTAACGTTACTTTGGTCTTTCATCATTTTCCGTTATAGTTAACTGTTAGTTTTTTTTATTAAAGGAATCGATTTGATGGATTTCTCTAACTTTAGGTATGACGAGGATTAAAAATACATTTGCAAGTAAAAAAACAATGATGTTTCGCAAAAATATAGGGATTAAATTGAAAATTTCCTAAAAAATTAGCAATTTTTTTTTTCAAAGTTTTGTGGGTTCCATGGTACATGTGCCGATTTTTTCCCAAACCCACTTCGGGTTTGAAATTTACTATCCATACCTACCACAGACCCATTTAATTAAATCCAT
>CM034475.1:5245768-5261337 GCA_019925255.1 Litchi chinensis | reverse complement strand
CAAAAGCGGCAGAAAAACTTCAGGTACAGTTTGGAACATTCTTAGTTGGTGCAACCGAGCCTCGTGACACTCTATTACACGTTTGATGCAAAACGAAATAATATTTCAGTCAATATAATACCGAACCAAAACCATGACACATATCTGCCGCAGATTATATATATACCAATGTGGATTGCGTGGCAGGTTTTTTTCATTGCTTCTACGGAAATAACATAAATGTTTTCCCTCATAAAATATTCAAAACTGCGTTGTATCTTGGCTTCAAAATCATAATAAATATTGGTAGGTTAGGATTGAAGTAGGTAGGTTGTTTTTTTTTTTTTTGAAAGTTGAGTAGGTTGTTTCTCGGATGACGAAGTTTACGTGTAAATAGACGTTGTCGAATTGTCTAAATAGTGGAGCTGGCGAGTCATTGACTTGCCGCCATTTTTGTGTCCTCTACTCGCATTCTCATTTTCTACGTTTTCTCACAACAATACTAGACTCTTGTAAATTTGGAGTTTTTGTTCTTCTTCGTCGAGTTCCAATGGCAACGAGAGAGAAAGACCCGCCTCCTCCCTCGGAGGAGGTACAAATCAGGGTGAATTCAGGGCGTGGCAATAACACAGTAAACCCAGTAGAGGTACCAGCGCCAAATACAGTTATCTACATAGAAAACAAGCATTTCAAGAAATGGGTTGCTTGGTTGATACCTTGTTTTGTGATTGCTAACATAGTCATGTTCATCATCACCATGTACGTCAATAACTGTCCCAAGAACTCGGTGTCTTGTGTTGCCAGATTCTTGGGTAGATTCTCCTTCCAGCCCTTTAAAGAGAACCCTCTACTTGGTCCATCGTCTATCACGTAACTATACCCCATCCCACATGATTGTTTTTGTTTCTAGTATTTTATTTTATTGTTTTGCTTTGTTTAAGTATATGTTATGTGTTTATTGCTTTTCAGGCTACAGAAGATGGGAGCTTTAGATGTAAGAAGGGTGGTTGACAAAAATCAAGGGTGGCGCCTCCTCTCTTGCAATTGGTTACATGGAGGACTTTTTCATATATTGGCTAATATGTTGAGTCTATTAGTTATTGGAATTCGGTTGGAGCAGGAATTTGGTTTTGGTATGTATTTCGAACAACCTTGTGCAATTCTCTTCCTGGTTATTTTTGTACAAATCATGTAATTGCAAGTTGAAGTTAGGTGTGGTCCAAAAGGAGCTCAAGAGGATTATAATTATATAATATATCTGTTGAAATAAAGACCAAAAAGTCTACCATCACAAGAAACAAGGTTTTAGTTACATACTATATAATCACAGTGCACATTGTAGCCATTTTGATCCTGTTTCAGTAAGTTCTGTTACTCTGGCTTGTTTGATAGGCACTGAGGTGGGACGCTTTTTGAATGGTCGAGTAATATAAGAGAGTTTCTTGACAGGGCATTTATGATATAATTCTGTTTAAAACTGTTGATTTGCTGCAACTTACCTTGGTACCTTGTCTGCTATTGATTGATAGGACTTGTTCATATTAATGACCAAACGATCTACAATTTTGTGCTTTGCAGTACGGATTGGGTTGTTATACGTCATCTCTGGATTTGGAGGGAGTTTGCTTTCAGCTCTTTTCCTTCAGTCAAATATCTCTGTCGGTGCCTCTGGTGCGCTTTTTGGGTTACTTGGAGCAATGCTTTCTGAACTCATTACTAATTGGACAATATATGCTAACAAGGTGCTTATTGCAATGTGTTTTTTTATTGGACTATGGATTTCCAGAATGACTGAGACTCTATGATGAGTTGCATTGTTGGGTTAATTAAAACCTACAACTTTTGTCTCATGTTCAGGTTGCAGCATTTGTGACCCTCGTGGTCATCATTGCTATCAATTTAGCGGTGGGAATCCTCCCACACGTTGACAACTTTGCTCACATTGGAGGATTTGCCACCGGTTTTCTACTTGGGTTTGTATTTCTTATCCGACCTCAGTTTGGATGGGTTAGAGGACGATATGCATATGCTGGATCTTCAAATTCACCCAGACATAAATTCAAGATTTATCAGTGCGTGCTTTGGATTGTTTCTTTGATCCTTGTAATTGTTGGGTAAGCATATAAAACTTGTATTTCGTTTCTTAGCAGACCTTCTGTTGATTAGATTTTACTTATGAAAGAATTTCAATAATGTTAAGACATGCTCTCCCCGATGACCAAAAGTTACATGAGAAGTAATTTTTTTGACAACTTAACATGCTTAGATTTAATATTGCCATTGGTTACCACACCTCACTAAATTAACTGAAGAATGCCAATTTGAGTCCATAAAGTAACCTTCAAATGATCAATACTAGTATACAGAAAGAATATAAACAAATTGGCTATTCAACTCTCAATTATCATTGACGTGCTTCATCGTTTGATTTTCCCATCATTGTTTGGAATTTATTTTCAATCTCTATCCTTCCTGGATTGCTGTCTATTTCCTCAACCGTGCTTCAAAATTTTCAATTATACTATCTTCTATCAAAATTCTCCTCCTTTTCCAGTATCTTTTCTTAGTATTCGCTAGTCGAAGATGTAGATTCCTCTGATGCTAATTTTGGCAACCTAAAACAACACTTGACTGTTGTTTGAGATTCATTAAAGTGATTGAAAACTCGGTCTTTTAGTTATCACTGATGGGATTTGGATGTTTTTAACTTTAATCTTAGCATTTCAAATTGTAAATTTTGTTCTAAACAGGAAAGGTTTGTTTACTTTGCAGGTTAACTGTTGGCTTGGTTGCACTTCTCCGCGGAGTTGATGCAAATGATCATTGTTCATGGTGTCATTACTTGTCTTGTGTCCCTACTTCAAGATGGAGCTGCAGAACAGAGCCTGCTTACTGCTTGGTAATTATGCTAGTACTCTTTCCATTTGTTGTTTTCCTTATGTTGCTGAATATTGTTTGTAATAAGAACATCATATTTTAAAAAAATAGAACTACTTGTTGATTGGAGTAACTTGGCCTAATCTACTAGTTTATTTATCTGACTTATATGAACATCTCAAATTGACTGGGATATCTTAAATTATTCAAAGTTAGAAAACATAGATGAAGAAAGCAACAAGGTATGAGAGTATGCAGACTTGCATTGTGAGAGAAGCTGAAATAATTGTGCACAAATACAATTGCCATGACTTGTTTTGTCATTTGATAATGCTGTTTGTGATGTGGGAAATTTATGTCATTATTGCAGTCCAACCAATTTGGAAACCAATTAAATATAACATGTTCGAGTAATGGGAAATCCAGCATATACATGTTGGCAAATCCAAGCAATTCTCAAATCCAGGGACTATGCACCGAGCTTTGCCGTTGATAGATGCTAAAGACAGAAATGGAAGTTGGCAGGGGCCAGTTAGATGTACAAAAACTCATTTTTATTCTATTTCCTTTCCCCGATACCCTTTTGCTTTTTAAACATGTATCCATTTGTACGATTAGCGGTTTGTAACTTGTTCTTCATGGCTTTATGTCAACAATAGTTGATTGATTCTGCTTGATTTATCACAAGTTAGCTTTACCCATCTTGTTATGTTCAGAATAAAAATCTTGCTCAAATAAACATAAGAGAAAAGTTGGATACAGTTGCAATTGACATAATTAACGCAATTTATTTTATACGTTTGATACATATCCTTATAATTACAAAATTTTTTCATCTTATCAAAAGCAATACTTTTTTTTTTAATTTCATTTACATGAGATATCAACAACTGGTGCATTCGCTAAACAATATTTAGTATCCCTTGTACACAATTTTTTTTTTTTTAAGAAAAGAATAAGAAGAGAGAAGAACAATTCTTCCTTTTTTTTTTTCGGAAGCATTGTATACAATTTTTTTGACTAACGATGATATTTACACACAGGGATGTTATGGTATAATGGGCCCAATAAATTTACATGGGAGGCCATAATAAAAGGCCCAATAAAAGAAGGTTAAAGCCCATAAAACAAAAAATATATTTTCGAAAGAAATAAAATCAAATAAATAAACCAAATCCTGACTGGATGTTCGTTTTCTCTGGTCTTCCTACATGAGCCTGAAGTCGATATCCATCTTCATTTCGGAACGATGATGACCGTTAGAGCCGTTAACACATGCTCCATCTTCCGCTCCACCGCGTCACCCTCTCTCGCGGCGTTTCACTGCCGTTTCCACCGCCTCTGCACTCTGCAGCTCCGCCGCCACTCCAAAATAGAGTTTGGGATTTGTCGCTCCTCCGACTCCGAACAACTTCTTAGGCATGCCTGTTTCCGCGGCTGCTCCGTTCACAGTCTCGTTGATAGCGTCATGGATGAGCTCCACTCCATGCGTAAACGCAAGAGAGTCTCCGCCAAGTAAAGCTCCCATCTTTTCTTCAGAACTGTTATTAGATTGAATTAGTATGTATTTATATATGTATTTTGAGCATTAGCTGTTGTTGGAGTCGAGGATAGCTTTGGTGGAATTAGAGTAATGAAGACGCATTTTGGTTATTGATAGATACCTTCAGACCCAAAAGCTAAGCGGATAGAAAATGATCTAACTGTAATAGTCAAGACTTGATGTTATTATAAGTTAACAGTTATATTTTAGTTTATTTTGGTTTAACAAATGTGATGGTGTGTGTTAGTGGATTTGCAGGGTGGGATTGAGTGGAGAGGTTGTCGAGAATAAGGATGAAAACCAAGTGGTGCAGAGAGGGATTCTGCTGGAGTTCAAGAAGGATACGGATAGGGTTTTGCTGGCAGTTGCTCAGAGACCTGATGGCAAGAAGAATTGGATGGTGCTTGATCAGGTTTTATAGAAACACCTAATGCCGCATGTTGAATAGGTTGCTAGGTGTTTGTTATGGAGAGTTGACGAGTTTTCGGCTAAGTGTAACGGCTGGTTGGTATTCTTATGCAGAATGGTGTCTCATCTTCTATTAAACCACAACAAATTACATTTATTATCCCTGGTGTTGAAAATTTTGACCCCACAGAGATATCAAACTTTCTTCAGAAAGCTCAGGACAACCTGGTTGGTTTTTTTTTTTTTTTTTTTTTTTTTTTTTTTTTTCTGAGGTGTGATATTTTTCGAGGTAGGTGGTAGTCAGTGTTTAATTTTTTGGTGCAGGATCCTGCGCTGCTTGAGTTTGCTTGGATCGAGCTTCTTGAAAAGAACAAGTCAGTTACTGCTGAAGAATTAGCAGAGGTACTGCCTTTTCAATTGCCATGTTTCTGTCCTGTTTCTCTTTTTATGATTGAAACATACTCTGCAGATGATTTTTGGTAGTGCGGAGCCTCTTGAAAGCTATTGTGCCCACCTTTTACTATCGAAGGATGAAATCTATTTTAGCATCCTGGCAGCTAAAGGTTCTCACTCTGTTTATTCACCTCGACCTACTGTCCAGGTTCATATTTAGTACTCTGCTTTGATACTGCAATAAGTTAGGTTCACTGGAACACAGTTTACTAAATTTCATTGTTGTATAGGTTTTGTTGGCCTTAATTTTAAAGGTTTGTATCTGATAGGTAGAAGAGTTATTACGTAGGAAGCTTGCTAAGGAGGCTGCAGAGAAAGAACTTAGGGAGTTTGTGCAATTGCTGAGGTCTGCAAAGGCGATGCCTTTGCATGCTAAACCTCCCAAATCATCTTGGATGGTCGATGAGAAAGTTCGACACAAAATTGAGTCTCTTCAAGCATATGCTATGGATACATGCCAAGATGATGACCAAAAGAAAACTGTGGGGATGGTAACTTGCTGACTTTGTTGAATTTGTGATTGTGTGGTGTGGGAATAACTGACCTTAAATAGAGGATGATGAAGATATACTTGTCACTTTACAATTTTTAAGGTTTTGTTTATGAAAATAACATTATTCATGTTATCCATGCAGAAAAACAGTATTTTTTTCATTTTGGTTTCTGCAGTTAATATATCTTATCATCTTGTCAGATCTTCAAGGAAATGGGACTAGCAAAAACAGCATCCTCAGCTGTAAACCTCCTGATAGACATTGGGTATTTTCCTGTACATGTCAATCTGGATCTTTTGAAGTACAACATTCGCACAGATCATTCAGAAGAGATGATATCAGCCGCTGAAAGTCTTTTAACAGATTCATTTGACCCAGATGAGGTTAGCTTTCTTCCTGTTCACCCAATTATGAACAACTTACCAATTCTCATCTTTAAGGATAATTTCCTTTTATATATATTTTAAGCTATCAAACATGTCGTGGGATTCAGTATCCAACCCCACTTCATTCTGTGAAACATTATTAAAACCTGTGAGTTCTGTAGTTTATAGATTATGGGGTTGGTACAGAGAGATCTCACATTGCTTCTGAATGCAATTCCTATAAAATGTGTTTTTTTGATATAGTAATCAGTGATGAATTATGTCAGTAACCATATGTTTAAGATTTTTTTTTTTTTTTTTTTGAAAACCATATGTATAAGATTTTGATACTGCATGATTGCTTTTTATGACATTTTTTGAAACTGGTATTGCTGTATGCTTATATGGTGTTTCCCTTGTTCAGCTTTACAGAAAAGATCTCACTCATCTAAAAGTTTATGCAATTGATGTGGATGAGGCTGATGAGGTAATTGTTACTTGAAGTTTTCCTAAGTTTGCTGCTTAAAATTCATCAGTGTCCTTCTTTACTTCTTTCCTTTGGACTGTTAGCCTCTGATCTCGAATTGGTTACGGTGCAATATTCTGTAGCTTGATGATGCTCTGAGTGCAACGAGATTGCAGGATGGACGGATTAAAGTGTATATACATGTTGCTGATGCAACTAGATACCTTCAACCTGGGAGTATATTAGACAGGTATCTTTTGAAGTTCCTTAGTAAATGTGAGTTAAATTTCTTTTGCCACCTGCATCATATGGGACACTTTTTGGTGTGTAGGGAGGCAATGAGAAGAGGAACTTCTGTTTTCTTGCCCACAGCAACTTATCCTATGTTTCCAGAGAAACTTGCTATGCAGGGAATGAGTTTGAAACAGGGAGAGGTTTGCAGTGCTGTTACAGTATCTGTTGTACTCCATTCTGATGGCAGGTAAACTTAAAAAATTACTTGATGGTTTTTTTTTTTTTTTTTTTTGAGTTTGAGCTTACAATACTGTGTTAGCACTAAACACTGGGAGTATAAGTTTGTGCATAGGATTTGAAGGCCATCTTTTGCCAAGTCAAAATAATATAGTAATATAACTGACTTAGATTGGAGGGAGATTTTGGGGAAGTTTGAAGTCCTATAAGTTTTATTCTCTTGTTATACCAGGCTTTTGAAGTGATCAATTCTGTTTCTGCTGTTGTTTAATCCATTTGGTATTACAGCATGAGTCGACATAAATATAAGTTCCTTTTAGGAACTCAATATACAATCTCCTTTCAATCGTTAATTCGAAATTTGGAATAGATGCCTGCATAATAATGACACTGTCAGCCTGTGCATTGATTATTGTTTAGAACACAATGGAATAAAATGATTTTATGGAACATCCAAACACCTTTATCACTTCTTTTCTTTTATTGACTAAATGTGGTTGGTGACTTTGGCCTGGGATAAAGGTCTTATTCAACTATTTGAATGTTAGTTGAGACTATCACTTTGGAGTATCATGGGTCGCAATTCAATTTTATTATGATCTCAGTACTCCTGTGTAGTAATAGACCATACTACATACCACAAAGTTGCAAGTCTTTTTAAGATTACATTTTTATTGATGGAGACAACTTTGCACCCGAAATGGGTTCTATAGCATTGCAGAATACTCAGTGGATAACACAATCATTAAACCAACTTACATGCTGACATATGAGAGTGCTTCTGAGCTGCTTCATCTAAATCTAGAAGAAGAGGGTGAACTTAAGATTTTATCAGAGGCTGCTGTTCTACGGTCACGATGGCGTCGCCAACAGGTTGGGCTCTCCGGTCTCTTTCTTCTGTTTTGAATATATGATATTCTTTGTTACATCTATGTTTTATGGTGCTTAAACAATGAGAGCAATACGGATACTAAGTTAATGAAAAATTACATATTTTTCTTTGAGTATATTGAACAAAAATGTCCACTATATCTTTTCGTCCTTAAAAATTTCTACATTGTTAGAATGTCTGTCAATGCATATTTGTCACAACATGATTTAAATCTTCCTGAAAACTCATTATGTTGTCAGCGTTGATGAGTTATTGTGGTCATTTTAACATATATCCATTCTAGGTGGTAGTTTACCTAGCTAATGCTTAATGTCATTTTGCCTTATGATATTTCTAGCCCAGAATTGCATCTATAACTTAGTCCAACACCATCACCTATGCCAACTTCTGGACACTTTCTCCCAAACCATCTTTCTTCTTGGCAATTGATTCCTTTTGCTATAACGGGACCTGCAAATGTGAAAGAGAAAGGTCGCTTGAAATGTCCTGTCACAAATTTATTTTCCTCCTTGGGATGAAAAGTTTAGTAACAAAAGGATTGTTGTAGCTCATGGCCATAGGCTCATAAAACTTCAATGCATTTATGATTTGTGGTTTTTGCAGGGTGGCGTTGACACAGCCACATTAGAGACTCGCATCAAGGTGGCTAATCCAGAAGATCCAGAACCATCAATTAGTCTGTATGTTGAAAACCAGGCTGACCCTGCAATGAGACTTGTTTCTGAGATGATGATACTATGTGGAGAAGCTATAGCCACCTATGGGTCCTGCAATAATATTCCTTTACCCTACAGAGGACAGCCTCAATCGAATATTGATGTATCTGCATTTGCACATCTTCCAGAGGGACCTGTTCGGAGCTCTGCCATAGTTAAAGTAATGCGTGCTGCTGAAATTGATTTCAGGAAACCTATACGCCATGGGATCCTTGGAGTTCCTGGTTATGTTCAATTCACATCTCCTATTCGTAGGTATATGGATCTTCTTGCTCATTATCAGGTTAGTCTCTTGCATTCTTCTGAACACAATGAGTTTTAATCAGTTAAGGAACTTATAGAGGTTGTT
Organism: Litchi chinensis; assembly: GCA_019925255.1. Taxonomy (NCBI): domain Eukaryota; kingdom Viridiplantae; phylum Streptophyta; class Magnoliopsida; order Sapindales; family Sapindaceae; genus Litchi; species Litchi chinensis. Next base: position 5,252,324 of record CM034475.1, on the reverse strand, counting down.
AGTGTTCTACAAGAACTTTTACAGTCTTTTACTCATTTTTTCTTAAGTAACTTATGTTGCGGATTTCTGGAAGTACTGGTTCTTTTTAGTTGACCATAGCTAAAGGCTGAGCTGCACCTCTGATTGTTACGTAATTCTTCTTGTTAAAGTATGGTCATGTGACTCATTTGTGTTCTGTGCTATGGTGCAGTGGAAGAAGCTAAAATTTTTACTCATGTGAAAATCATGAACAGAAAAAAATCCTTACTGCTTCATTCACTAATGTTTTTCCAGGTTTCTCTTTTTTTTATTAATCTTTAATCATCCATATTTCTAATTCCTTCCACAGGACAAGAAATCTTCAAATTTGCTGTGAGAGAATTTTTAGTAGATGAAAATATTGGTCAGGGTAGTTCAATTGTGTCTACATTACAGTTGATTGCTCACTCATCATTACCTACATGAAATCCTGTTCGAGTTTAGTGATTTGAAAGAAACTAAGCCTGGAGAGTGTAAAATATAGAACTGCTCTCTTCTATGGATACTTACAAAAATGTCTTATCATGTGTGTAGGTGAAAGCACTTCTGAGAGGTGAATCTCCTCCTTTCTCTGCTGGTCAGCTTGAAGGGATGGCATCTATAGTAAACATGCACACTAGAGTGGCAAGGAGGCTCTGCAATGTTAGTCTTCGATATTGGACGATAGAATTTCTAAGAAGGCAACCAAAAGAGAAACAATATCGTGCATTGATCCTTAGATTTATCAAAGACCGGACTGCAGCTTTATTATTGGTTGAGGTGAGCATTTAATGGTTATTCATCCAGTGTATTGACCACTGTGACACTGTGACAAGATCTTTAACAATGATGCAAGATATATTAAGCCAGTAACCTCAGAATTAAGAATTAATGGCTGTACTTGTTCAATGTTTAATTTATTCAGATTCCAGTGGAATAGTTTCTTTTTGGTTACCTTATGTTGTTTTAACTTTCTAAGTTGCTATTCAAATTGCCAATGCTCATCCGCAGTTAGTTGATTCTGACTGGTTAATCATGCACAAAGTTTTGTATAGTTATTTTTTGTTACAATTCGTTATGTAATACAACACAAGAAAATTTCATTGAGTTAGGAAATGAACTGATAATTATTGAATCCTGCAGGTTGGATTCCAAGCATCTGCATGGGTGTCTGTGGGAACACAAATTGGGGATGAGATAGAAGTTCAGGTGGAAGAAGCTCATCCACATGATGACATACTTGTTCTCAAGGAGGTTATTAGGTTGTAAAAACTAATCCTTTGGAGAAACTTACTATTAAGGAGACAAATCTGAAGAAACTGCTTGATTTTTAGATGGGGTAAGTAGCATTCTGATATCATCACTAATTGCAATTAGTCTTCCTTGTGATCTTGGTAGAATGACCGGATTTTATGTAACTCAGCAGCTCATTCATTGTCTTGTCACAAAAAAAAATTTGATGCATACTATTTCATTCGCTCACACACTGAAACAAGTCAGAAGTTGCCTGTGAAGATATCACCATTTCCCCAAGCCAGGCCGCCCCAGCTGCATATTCTTACAGGCTTACACTCTTTCAGATTCTCTCACCAACGATGTTATAGGAAACTGAATTCTGTCAACCATAGATTGATTTAAGAGCTTTCTGCTTTTTGTCATGGCTTGTGCTCTAAGCTGTGTAGAGTTTTGTTAATAGATGGTTTATAGTGATAGTTCATGCATCATTCGCGACAGTCTTTTGTATCGATTTTGTTATAGAGATGTAGAACCTTATCTTGTGAGGTTCAATACCATATTTCAGGAATAAATTGTAGTTAGCGAAGCAATAACTTGTAACGAAAGTGATTTTTTTTTTTTTGGTATGTAATCTTTTATAAATGTCAATTTGTTTTCAATCACAAACAGTGTACAAGTCATGCCAAGGATCAAATACTTCCACTTGCCATCCAAAAATATGTAGAACTTCTCAAGTCTAGAACTAGTTTTTTAACGTTAGAAGGAAAAGTGGATCTTTGACGTGGAGAATCAAGGCCCCTAAAAACAAAATCTGTGACATTATATGTGGGATCAGGATCCCAATTCTCTATGTTAGAGATCCGATCCTCTAAACGTTAAAAATTTGATCTTGAACTATGTATATAACCGAAGCTTGACAGTGTCTTGATGTCCATCGATAAAAGAATGAGAAGAGGCTGACCATTGAGTTCAACCCCAAGATTGTTTAAGGTTCTGAATTTGATGTTGCAGAAACTGACATACTAAAAAATCGCATGAACCCATAAAACTACATTGAACGTTAACATAATCTTCACGAGTTTCATTTCACAAGGTTAATAACTATCTAGGGTTTCATGTGAACCAACTAGAGCCTTCATGGGAAATTGCACAAAATGGTGTTGGGGGAAACTTAGGGATGCAGTCATGAAAAATGCATGCGGGGTGTGTGCTTACAATTACACTTGAGTGTGTGATAAACGTGACCCCATAGTGACCACTAAACACAGACTATCAGGTAGTGCGCCCCCATTTTGAAAGCTAAACGTGGTCCTTTTGGGCATCATAATAGGTAGTTAGGCTGGTGGTTGTGGTAGTTGGTCTACTTCTAGTTGCTTTATTACCTACTGAAACTGAAAGAAAGTAAAATAAGGACTCGGATACTTGGTACGAATTTTAATATTGAATCATAGCTTTTTGGTTGATTGGCTATTTTTAGTTAAGTAGTAGGTGGAGGCTGAGCCAACTAAAGAAAACTATGGGTATACTTCCCAATTGAAATAGATAATTTCTGTACTCAATTTTTCAAGTAAAACCAATAGTTTTATATAAAAACACGATTATATTTAAAAACTTTAGTGGAAAAAAATATTTGAGTTGTGCAGTGATTTTCTCATCATACAAGCACACAGTTGATATTATCATCCCATTACATCAAATTCTTGAACTTAATCGAACACTGCTAATATATATAGAAAAGCTTTAATGAGACAGGTCTATCAATAAAATTTTCACCATGTTATTATTTATACATGATCTTTAAGTTTACAACAAAAAATTAAACTAAACTAATGAATTATAATAAAATAATAAATTGTTTTATTGTGAGTTGTTTTTGTCGTTCCCAATTGGCATGTTAAATTTACAAACCATCATTGTGACTTACATCAAAAGAAGGCGACACATGATATAAATAATAAACAAAGCGTGCCTAATTAATTGACATGCACTTTTGTTGAGTACGAAGTACCGCTTTCTCTACCGGTATATTCGAGCAAATTTAAAGCAATGGATTCTTTTTCCAAGGTTTGTTCCTGCCCATCAAAGGTTAGATAACAGGTGGATGAAGGTCTTTAAAACGTGTAGCAACATTCTGCCTATTGGAAGGTTAAGTACAACTAATTTCAATGATTTTCTGCTCTTCGGTCATACATTTGGTGAAAATTTGGGTCTCAATATTAATTTATTTCCAGTACTTTCTCTTTGTTATAATCAGGATCTTCTGCTAACTTCAGCATATGATTAATGTGCATTATCAATTTTATTCTTTTTGTAAAAGTTCTCATAATCAGCTACCAAAGTAATAAGTGAACTAGATACAACTTGGATAATATCTTAACGTTGAATTGTTTCGAAATTCCCCTGAAAGTAATCAACAACTTCTTATAAAATTTGTCAGAACCTTATCTTATAAAAACGATTTGGACAAAATTCTGTATAACACAGGTAACTGTGGTAGCACAGAACAGTTCAATTATCCCTATTATTTATACGACTTTTAGGGGACCATGGAACATCCAAGGTGGGCATCATAGATTCCTGTGATAATTAAAAGCATGGAAGCATGGGGTTTTTGAAAATTTTCTCTATATATAACATAAAAAAAAAAAAACACACACACACATATACAGAGTGGATTTCAGTGAATCGTGGTTCGTTGATGAGTTTCAATCTCACTGAAATTATATTCAAGTCACAAGAATCATATGGAAGATACAACAAATGCAACTCCCAGTTCCATGAGATAAATCAACTTCAATCCTTTCGCATGAAAAACGTCGATACATACTCGGTGAATATAAATTCCAATAAGTCTTACTACACCCGTTTTTTTAACAAAATCTTTCATTACTATTATATTCTTATAATATGTAATTACTTAAAAGTATATAATTATATAATTAAAATTTAAGCTTTGCTTTCTACACCCACGACTTGTTTGTAATGATCCAATTTGAAATTAGGTATATCGAGAAATTTTTTGGGTGGCACCATTCCAATTAATATCCACGTGAAAGGTTCGCTAGGATTATTAAATTGTTGCAGATAGCAACATGAGAAGCCTAGCAATTTCAATGTAGTACCACAGAAAAGGAATATATATATATATATATATATATATATAGAGGTCACCTCTGATATATTTTTGGGACCATTTTCAATAAATCCCACGAATTTTTATGCGAAAAGTATTGCCACTACAGTTTATTTAAATTAAACGAATCACTTTAAATGATTTGAACTGAATTTTCCAATGACCTCAATAGCACTTCCTATGAAAGTTTTTATATTGTGGACGGACAGTTAATATTATAATACTTATACAGTAAGTTTGTATGCTTTTTAAAAACTTAATGCTCATGAAGATGAAGACATTTCATTTCTAATTGAAGACAATTAATGAAATTTCCTCGTTCTAAGGTGAAGTGCTTTTCCATGCATTGAATGAATCCATTCAATAATAGATGAATTTGATGTCATTGATCCATACAAATCGAAGCAATGTGATTTGGGTAGTAAATGTGTCCAAATATGGCGAGTCATGTCATATCTGAGGGGGCCCAAAGGCCCATGAAATTCTACAAATCAAGTGGATTCGGAGAAGAGGAGGCTCGAATGGATGTAGAAACATCAATATAAAGATATAATAACAATAACAACAACAATAATAATACATGATCGATAAATGACTCTGAAATTGTGTTGGTTGTCTGCTCTAAAAGGTTGGATTCACGTGACATTGCATTGGTCATTTGTGGTGAGCCCATATGCCTTTGCTTCTCGTTTTCTTGACACTTTTCTATATATCTCTCACAAGTGAGAATTTGTGATTCGGATATTATGAATTTTTTTACATCAAGTTCACAAATATGAATTCTTTATCAATGTTGACATAGTATTAACTTTTTTATGAAAGAAGTTTAAGTTTAAATAACGTAAGAAAGATAAAAATATAACAATTTTGATAATTCATTATTTTTTATGTTAATATGTCAATATATTATTAAAAGCTTAATAAAAAAATAAAATATGATAAATAATTTTTCAAGTTTCTTTAATTTCGATTTCATGTGTCTTTGTTTCTCAACTTATCACGTTCTTCGTGTACATGATAGATCAATTAATGCAACATCAAATATCATGTAATTAGTTATTTAATTATAATTAAAGGTTAATTCTCTTTTGTGCGACGCAAGTGTTTTAAATGTATATAAGAAAACTCCTTCGAAATCACTTGGGCATTGTCAAAAGATCAATATAATAGTAAATTAGTCTAATGTATCGATATTTCAACCAAACTTTAAACCATGTCCTCAAAATTAATCTTTGTTAAAATAAGTGATTGCATTTTTCCTCGATCAACTATTATATATATATATATATATATATAAGTGCAATTTTTATTAATTACAAACCTTTTTCAAGTAGAAATCCAATTTTGTAAAAAATTTAATTTTTAACATCTTCCAAAATTAATTGCAAGTCATGATAAGATAAGTGATACACTAGATGCATAATTAACCTTTAATTATAAAATTAATTAAATCATAAGTGGAAAATATATGGGTTCCACGTAGTAGGTTAACATTACGATCGTGGGATCAACAAAAACAAAATTACAACTTCTTACTGATAACATAATAACAATTATGATAATTATGTATTAAATCAGGAAAGTCAAATTGGATCTTGCAACATGTTTGATAATCTAGAAACTGAAAAGTCAACAGGAGAAGCCAAACAATCCTTTCTCGAGAACATTTGCACGTTACAATATTCCATGCAATTGATTTATTTTATTTTTTGTGTTTGTAATCTAATGCAAGCATCACCGACAATTTAATACGTAATTGGAATAGTCTAAGAGCTTGATAAATTATTTAAATAATTAATTATCTCAAATTTGAGTGGTACGGATCCTTGCTCTGCAAAGAGTCAAAATTGATGTACTTCTTGTTTCAAATTATGAACTTTATTTAAGAATTATAATAATGTGATATTGTATTCTACATGAATACTCTAAACATTCTATTCGACACCCCGAGAGATTATAAAAAAAGAAAATGTCATGTGGCAAACAAAACAACCCAAGTTCATTAAGTGCCTCGATTTTATAAATATTGAATCGAAACCGATAAAAATTTCTTATTTCGTCTTTAGCAAACCAGAATACAAAATTGAAATGAAGTGACCTAATCTACTTTATGTTTAATGGTATGCCTTCTATATCACAAAAATATTATCTAGTGTTCTTTATTTTGTAACAATTATTATTATTATTATG
>CM034475.1:5209338-5245268 GCA_019925255.1 Litchi chinensis | reverse complement strand
TTATATTGATCTTTTGACAATGCCCAAGTGATTTCGAAGGAGTTTTCTTATATACATTTAAAACACTTGGCGTCGCGCAAAAGAGAATTAACCTTTAATTATAATTAAATAACTAATTACATGATATTTGATGTTGCATTAATTGATCTATCATGTACACGAAGAACGTGATAAGTTGAGAAACAAAGACACATGAAATCGAAATTAAAGAAACTTGAAAAATTATTTATCATATTTTATTTTTTTATTAAGCTTTTAATAATATATTAACATATCAATATAAAAAATAATAAATTATCAAAATTGTTATATTTTTATCTCTCTTACGTTATTTAAACTTAAACTTCTTTCATAAAAAAGTTAATACTATGTCAACATTGATAAAGAATTCATATTTGTGAACTTGATGTAAAAAATTTCATAATATCGGAATCACAAATTCTCACTTGTGAGAGATATATAGAAAAGTGTCAAGAAAACGAGAAGCAAAGGCATATGGGCTCACCACAAATGACCAATGCAATGTCACGTGAATCCAACCTTTTAGAGCAGACAACCAACACAATTTCAGAGTCATTTATCGATCATGTATTATTATTGTTGTTGTTATTGTTATTATATCTTTATATTGATGTTTCTACATCCATTCGAGCCTCCTCTTCTCCGAATCCACTTGATTTGTAGAATTTCATGGGCCTTTGGGCCCCCTCAGATATGACATGACTCGCCATATTTGGACACATTTACTACCCAAATCACATTGCTTCGATTTGTATGGATCAATGACGTCAAATTCATCTATTATTGAATGGATTCATTCAATGCATGGAAAAGCACTTCACCTTAGAACGAGGAAATTTCATTAATTGTCTTCAATTAGAAATGAAATGTCTTCATCTTCATGAGCATTAAGTTTTTAAAAAGCATACAAACTTACTGTATAAGTATTATAATATTAACTGTCCGTCCACAATATAAAAACTTTCATAGGAAGTGCTATTGAGGTCATTGGAAAATTCAGTTCAAATCATTTAAAGTGATTCGTTTAATTTAAATAAACTGCAGTGGCAATACTTTTCGCATAAAAATTCGTGGGATTTATTGAAAATGGTCCCAAAAATATATCGGAGGTGACCTCTATATATATATATATATATATATATATATTCCTTTTCTGTGCTCTAAGGAGAGTGAGGTACTACATTGAAAATTGCTAGGCTTCTCGTGTTGCTATCTGCAACAATTTAATAATCCTAGCGAACCTTTCACGTGGATATTAATTGGAATGGTGCCACCCAAAAAATTTCTCGATATACCTAATTTCCAATTGGATCATTACAAACAAGTCGTGGGTGTAGAAAGCAAAGCTTAAATTTTAATTATATAATTATATACTTTTAAGTAATTACTTATTATAAGAATATAATAGTAATGAAAGATTTTGTTAAAAAAACGGGTGTAGTAAGACTTATTGGAATTTATATTCACCGAGTATGTATCGACGTTTTTCATGCGAAAGGATTGAAGTTGATTTATCTCATGGAACTGGGAGTTGCATTTGTTGTATCTTCCATATGATTCTTGTGACTTGAATATAATTTCAGTGAGATTGAAACTCATCAACGAACCACGATTCACTGAAATCCACTCTGTATATGTGTGTGTTTTTTTTTTTTTTTTTTTTTTTTTATGTTATATATAGAGAAAATTTTCAAAAACCCCATGCTTCCATGCTTTTAATTATCACAGGAATCTATGATGCCCACCTTGGATGTTCCATGGTCCCCTAAAAGTCGTATAAATAATAGGGATAATTGAACTGTTCTGTGCTACCACAGTTACCTGTGTCGTACAGAATTTTGTCCAAATCGTTTTTATAAGATAAGGTTCTGACAAATTTTATAAGAAGTTGTTGAAAGGTATCTAATTGATTCCAATAATGTCAATATATGATTACTTTCAGGGGAATTTCGAAACAATTCAACGTTAAGATATTATCCAAGTTGTATCTAGTTCACTTATTACTTTGGTAGCTGATTATGAGAACTTTTACAAAAAGAATAAAATTGATAATGCACATTAATCATATGCTGAAGTTAGCAGAAGATCCTGATTATAACAAAGAGAAAGTACTGGAAATAAATTAATATTGAGACCCAAATTTTCACCAAATGTCTGACCAAAGAGCAGAAAATCATTGAAATTAGTTGTACTTAACCTTCCAATAGGCAGAATGTTGCTACACGTTTTAAAGACCTTCATCCACCTGTTATCTAACCTTTGATGGGCAGGAACAAACCTTGGAAAAAGAATCCATTGCTTTAAATTTGCTCGAATATACCGGTAGAGAAAGCGGTACTTCGTACTCAACAAAAGTGCATGTCAATTAATTAGGCACGCTTTGTTTATTATTTATATCATGTGTCGCCTTCTTTTGATGTAAGTCACAATGATGGTTTGTAAATTTAACATGCCAATTGAGAACGACAAAAACAACTCACAATAAAACAATTTATTATTTTATTATAATTCATTAGTTTAGTTTAATTTTTTGTTGTAAACTTAAAGATCATGTATAAATAATAACATGGTGAAAATTTTATTGATAGACCTGTCTCATTAAAGCTTTTCTATATATATTAGCAGTGTTCGATTAAGTTCAAGAATTTGATGTAATGGGATGATAATATCAACTGTGTGCTTTGTATGATGAGAAAATCACTGCACAACTCAAATATTTTTTTCCACTAAAGTTTTTAAATATAATCGTGTTTTTATATAAAACTATTGGTTTTACTTGAAAAATTGAGTACAGAGAATGAAAAAAAGAACTTGATGAGGAAAAAAAAAAGGCAAAAATTATCTATTTCAATTGGGAAGTATACCCATAGTTTTCTTTAGTTGGCTCAGCCTCCACCTACTACTTAACTAAAAATAGCCAATCAACCAAAAAGCTATGATTCAATATTAAAATTCGTACCAAGTATCCGAGTCCTTATTTTACTTTCTTTCAGTTTCAGTAGGTAATAAAGCAACTAGAAGTAGACCAACTACCACAACCACCAGCCTAACTACCTATTATGATGCCCAAAAAGACCACGTTTAGCTTTCAAAATGGGGGCGCACTACCTGATAGTCTGTGTTTAGTGGTCACTATGGGGTCACGTTTATCACACACTCAAGTGTAATTGTAAGCACACACCCCGCATGCATTTTTCATGACTGCATCCCTAAGTTTCCCCCAACACCATTTTGTGCAATTTCCCATGAAGGCTCTAGTTGGTTCACATGAAACCCTAGATAGTTATTAACCTTGTGAAATGAAACTCGTGAAGATTATGTTAACGTTCAATGTAGTTTTATGGGTTCATGCGATTTTTTAGTATGTCAGTTTGTGCAACATCAAATTCAGAACCTTAAACAATCTTGGGGTTGAACTCAATGGTCAGCCTCTTCTCATTCTTTTATCGATGGACATCAAGACACTGTCAAGCTTCGGTTATATACATAGTTCAAGATCAAATTTTTAACGTTTAGAGGATCGGATCTCTAACATAGAGAATTGGGATCCTGATCCCACATATAATGTCACAGATTTTGTTTTTAGGGGCCTTGATTCTCCACGTCAAAGATCCACTTTTCCTTCTAACGTTAAAAAACTAGTTCTAGACTTGAGAAGTTCTACATATTTTTGGATGGCAAGTGGAAGTATTTGATCCTTGGCATGACTTGTACACTGTTTGTGATTGAAAACAAATTGACATTTATAAAAGATTACATACCAAAAAAAAAAAAACACTTTCGTTACAAGTTATTGCTTCGCTAACTACAATTTATTCCTGAAATATGGTATTGAACCTCACAAGATAAGGTTCTGCATCTCTATAACAAAATTGATACAAAAGACTGTCGCGAATGATGCATGAACTATCACTATAAACCATCTATTAACAAAACTCTACACAGCTTAGAGCACAAGCCATGACAAAAAGCAGAAAGCTCTTAAATCAATCTATGGTTGACAGAATTCAGTTTCCTATAACATCGTTGGTGAGAGAATCTGAAAGAGTGTAAGCCTGTAAGAATATGCAGCTGGGGCGGCCTGGCTTGGGGAAATGGTGATATCTTCACAGGCAACTTCTGACTTGTTTCAGTGTGTGAGCGAATGAAATAGTATGCATCAAATTTTTTTTTGTGACAAGACAATGAATGAGCTGCTGAGTTACATAAAATCCGGTCATTCTACCAAGATCACAAGGAAGACTAATTGCAATTAGTGATGATATCAGAATGCTACTTACCCCATCTAAAAATCAAGCAGTTTCTTCAGATTTGTCTCCTTAATAGTAAGTTTCTCCAAAGGATTAGTTTTTACAACCTAATAACCTCCTTGAGAACAAGTATGTCATCATGTGGATGAGCTTCTTCCACCTGAACTTCTATCTCATCCCCAATTTGTGTTCCCACAGACACCCATGCAGATGCTTGGAATCCAACCTGCAGGATTCAATAATTATCAGTTCATTTCCTAACTCAATGAAATTTTCTTGTGTTGTATTACATAACGAATTGTAACAAAAAATAACTATACAAAACTTTGTGCATGATTAACCAGTCAGAATCAACTAACTGCGGATGAGCATTGGCAATTTGAATAGCAACTTAGAAAGTTAAAACAACATAAGGTAACCAAAAAGAAACTATTCCACTGGAATCTGAATAAATTAAACATTGAACAAGTACAGCCATTAATTCTTAATTCTGAGGTTACTGGCTTAATATATCTTGCATCATTGTTAAAGATCTTGTCACAGTGGTCAATACACTGGATGAATAACCATTAAATGCTCACCTCAACCAATAATAAAGCTGCAGTCCGGTCTTTGATAAATCTAAGGATCAATGCACGATATTGTTTCTCTTTTGGTTGCCTTCTTAGAAATTCTATCGTCCAATATCGAAGACTAACATTGCAGAGCCTCCTTGCCACTCTAGTGTGCATGTTTACTATAGATGCCATCCCTTCAAGCTGACCAGCAGAGAAAGGAGGAGATTCACCTCTCAGAAGTGCTTTCACCTACACACATGATAAGACATTTTTGTAAGTATCCATAGAAGAGAGCAGTTCTATATTTTACACTCTCCAGGCTTAGTTTCTTTCAAATCACTAAACTCGAACAGGATTTCATGTAGGTAATGATGAGTGAGCAATCAACTGTAATGTAGACACAATTGAACTACCCTGACCAATATTTTCATCTACTAAAAATTCTCTCACAGCAAATTTGAAGATTTCTTGTCCTGTGGAAGGAATTAGAAATATGGATGATTAAAGATTAATAAAAAAAAGAGAAACCTGGAAAAACATTAGTGAATGAAGCAGTAAGGATTTTTTTCTGTTCATGATTTTCACATGAGTAAAAATTTTAGCTTCTTCCACTGCACCATAGCACAGAACACAAATGAGTCACATGACCATACTTTAACAAGAAGAATTACGTAACAATCAGAGGTGCAGCTCAGCCTTTAGCTATGGTCAACTAAAAAGAACCAGTACTTCCAGAAATCCGCAACATAAGTTACTTAAGAAAAAATGAGTAAAAGACTGTAAAAGTTCTTGTAGAACACTAACAACCTCTATAAGTTCCTTAACTGATTAAAACTCATTGTGTTCAGAAGAATGCAAGAGACTAACCTGATAATGAGCAAGAAGATCCATATACCTACGAATAGGAGATGTGAATTGAACATAACCAGGAACTCCAAGGATCCCATGGCGTATAGGTTTCCTGAAATCAATTTCAGCAGCACGCATTACTTTAACTATGGCAGAGCTCCGAACAGGTCCCTCTGGAAGATGTGCAAATGCAGATACATCAATATTCGATTGAGGCTGTCCTCTGTAGGGTAAAGGAATATTATTGCAGGACCCATAGGTGGCTATAGCTTCTCCACATAGTATCATCATCTCAGAAACAAGTCTCATTGCAGGGTCAGCCTGGTTTTCAACATACAGACTAATTGATGGTTCTGGATCTTCTGGATTAGCCACCTTGATGCGAGTCTCTAATGTGGCTGTGTCAACGCCACCCTGCAAAAACCACAAATCATAAATGCATTGAAGTTTTATGAGCCTATGGCCATGAGCTACAACAATCCTTTTGTTACTAAACTTTTCATCCCAAGGAGGAAAATAAATTTGTGACAGGACATTTCAAGCGACCTTTCTCTTTCACATTTGCAGGTCCCGTTATAGCAAAAGGAATCAATTGCCAAGAAGAAAGATGGTTTGGGAGAAAGTGCCCAGAAGTTGGCATAGGTGATGGTGTTGGACTAAGTTATAGATGCAATTCTGGGCTAGAAATATCATAAGGCAAAATGACATTAAGCATTAGCTAGGTAAACTACCACCTAGAATGGATATATGTTAAAATGACCACAATAACTCATCAACGCTGACAACATAATGAGTTTTCAGGAAGATTTAAATCATGTTGTGACAAATATGCATTGACAGACATTCTAACAATGTAGAAATTTTTAAGGACGAAAAGATATAGTGGACATTTTTGTTCAATATACTCAAAGAAAAATATGTAATTTTTCATTAACTTAGTATCCGTATTGCTCTCATTGTTTAAGCACCATAAAACATAGATGTAACAAAGAATATCATATATTCAAAACAGAAGAAAGAGACCGGAGAGCCCAACCTGTTGGCGACGCCATTGTGACCGTAGAACAGCAGCCTCTGATAAAATCTTAAGTTCACCCTCTTCTTCTAGATTTAGATGAAGCAGCTCAGAAGCACTCTCATATGTCAGCATGTAAGTTGGTTTAATGATTGTGTTATCCACTGAGTATTCTGCAATGCTATAGAACCCATTTCGGGTGCAAAGTTGTCTCCATCAATAAAAATATAATCTTAAAAAGACTTGCAACTTTGTGGTATGTAGTATGGTCTATTACTACACAGGAGTACTGAGATCATAATAAAATTGAATTGCGACCCATGATACTCCAAAGTGATAGTCTCAACTAACATTCAAATAGTTGAATAAGACCTTTATCCCAGGCCAAAGTCACCAACCACATTTAGTCAATAAAAGAAAAGAAGTGATAAAGGTGTTTGGATGTTCCATAAAATCATTTTATTCCATTGTGTTCTAAACAATAATCAATGCACAGGCTGACAGTGTCATTATTATGCAGGCATCTATTCCAAATTTCGAATTAACAATTGAAAGGAGATTGTATATTGAGTTCCTAAAAGGAACTTATATTTATGTCGACTCATGCTGTAATACCAAATGGATTAAACAACAGCAGAAACAGAATTGATCACTTCAAAAGCCTGGTATAACAAGAGAATAAAACTTATAGGACTTCAAACTTCCCCAAAATCTCCCTCCAATCTAAGTCAGTTATATTACTATATTATTTTGACTTGGCAAAAGATGGCCTTCAAATCCTATGCACAAACTTATACTCCCAGTGTTTAGTGCTAACACAGTATTGTAAGCTCAAACTCAAAAAAAAAAAAAAAAAAACCATCAAGTAATTTTTTAAGTTTACCTGCCATCAGAATGGAGTACAACAGATACTGTAACAGCACTGCAAACCTCCCCCTGTTTCAAACTCATTCCCTGCATAGCAAGTTTCTCTGGAAACATAGGATAAGTTGCTGTGGGCAAGAAAACAGAAGTTCCTCTTCTCATTGCCTCCCTACACACCAAAAAGTGTCCCATATGATGCAGGTGGCAAAAGAAATTTAACTCACATTTACTAAGGAACTTCAAAAGATACCTGTCTAATATACTCCCAGGTTGAAGGTATCTAGTTGCATCAGCAACATGTATATACACTTTAATCCGGCCATCCTGCAATCTCGTTGCACTCAGAGCATCATCAAGCTACAGAATATTGCACCGTAACCAATTCGAGATCAGAGGCTAACAGTCCAAAGGAAAGAAGTAAAGAAGGACACTGATGAATTTTAAGCAGCAAACTTAGGAAAACTTCAAGTAACAATTACCTCATCAGCCTCATCCACATCAATTGCATAAACTTTTAGATGAGTGAGATCTTTTCTGTAAAGCTGAACAGGGAAAACACCATATAAGCATACAGCAATACCAGTTTCAAAAAATGTCATAAAAAGCAATCATGCAGTATCAAAATCTTATACATATGGTTTTCAAAAAAAAAAAAAAAAAAAATCTTAAACATATGGTTACTGACATAATTCATCACTGACTACTATATCAAAAAAACACATTTTATAGGAATTGCATTCAGAAGCAATGTGAGATCTCTCTGTACCAACCCCATAATCTATAAACTACAGAACTCACAGGTTTTAATAATGTTTCACAGAATGAAGTGGGGTTGGATACTGAATCCCACGACATGTTTGATAGCTTAAAATATATATAAAAGGAAATTATCCTTAAAGATGAGAATTGGTAAGTTGTTCATAATTGGGTGAAGAGGAAGAAACCTAACCTCATCTGGGTCAAATGAATCTGTTAAAAGACTTTCAGCGGCTGATATCATCTCTTCTGAATGATCTGTGCGAATGTTGTATTTCAAAATATCCAGATTGACATGTACAGGAAAATACCCAATGTCTATCAGGAGGTTTACAGCTGAGGATGCTGTTTTTGCTAGTCCCATTTCCTTGAAGATCTGACAAGATGATAAGATATATTAACTGCAGAAACCAAAATGAAAAAAATACTGTTTTTCTGCATGGATAACATGAATAATGTTATTTTCATAAACAAAACCTTAAAAATTGTAAAGTGACAAGTATATCTTCATCATCCTCTATTTAAGGTCAGTTATTCCCACACCACACAATCACAAATTCAACAAAGTCAGCAAGTTACCATCCCCACAGTTTTCTTTTGGTCATCATCTTGGCATGTATCCATAGCATATGCTTGAAGAGACTCAATTTTGTGTCGAACTTTCTCATCGACCATCCAAGATGATTTGGGAGGTTTAGCATGCAAAGGCATCGCCTTTGCAGACCTCAGCAATTGCACAAACTCCCTAAGTTCTTTCTCTGCAGCCTCCTTAGCAAGCTTCCTACGTAATAACTCTTCTACCTATCAGATACAAACCTTTAAAATTAAGGCCAACAAAACCTATACAACAATGAAATTTAGTAAACTGTGTTCCAGTGAACCTAACTTATTGCAGTATCAAAGCAGAGTACTAAATATGAACCTGGACAGTAGGTCGAGGTGAATAAACAGAGTGAGAACCTTTAGCTGCCAGGATGCTAAAATAGATTTCATCCTTCGATAGTAAAAGGTGGGCACAATAGCTTTCAAGAGGCTCCGCACTACCAAAAATCATCTGCAGAGTATGTTTCAATCATAAAAAGAGAAACAGGACAGAAACATGGCAATTGAAAAGGCAGTACCTCTGCTAATTCTTCAGCAGTAACTGACTTGTTCTTTTCAAGAAGCTCGATCCAAGCAAACTCAAGCAGCGCAGGATCCTGCACCAAAAAATTAAACACTGACTACCACCTACCTCGAAAAATATCACACCTCAAAAAAAAAAAAAAAAAAAAAAAAAAAAAAAACCAACCAGGTTGTCCTGAGCTTTCTGAAGAAAGTTTGATATCTCTGTGGGGTCAAAATTTTCAACACCAGGGATAATAAATGTAATTTGTTGTGGTTTAATAGAAGATGAGACACCATTCTGCATAAGAATACCAACCAGCCGTTACACTTAGCCGAAAACTCGTCAACTCTCCATAACAAACACCTAGCAACCTATTCAACATGCGGCATTAGGTGTTTCTATAAAACCTGATCAAGCACCATCCAATTCTTCTTGCCATCAGGTCTCTGAGCAACTGCCAGCAAAACCCTATCCGTATCCTTCTTGAACTCCAGCAGAATCCCTCTCTGCACCACTTGGTTTTCATCCTTATTCTCGACAACCTCTCCACTCAATCCCACCCTGCAAATCCACTAACACACACCATCACATTTGTTAAACCAAAATAAACTAAAATATAACTGTTAACTTATAATAACATCAAGTCTTGACTATTATAGTTGCATCGATTTCTATTCGCTTAGCTTTTGGGTCTGAAGGTATCTATCAATAACCAAAACGCGTCTTCATTACTCTAATTCCACCAAAGCTATCCTCGACTCCAACAACAGCTAATGCTCAAAATACATATATAAATACATACTAATTCAATCTAATAACAGTTCTGAAGAAAAGATGGGAGCTTTACTTGGCGGAGACTCTCTTGCGTTTACGCATGGAGTGGAGCTCATCCATGACGCTATCAACGAGACTGTGAACGGAGCAGCCGCGGAAACAGGCATGCCTAAGAAGTTGTTCGGAGTCGGAGGAGCGACAAATCCCAAACTCTATTTTGGAGTGGCGGCGGAGCTGCAGAGTGCAGAGGCGGTGGAAACGGCAGTGAAACGCCGCGAGAGAGGGTGACGCGGTGGAGCGGAAGATGGAGCATGTGTTAACGGCTCTAACGGTCATCATCGTTCCGAAATGAAGATGGATATCGACTTCAGGCTCATGTAGGAAGACCAGAGAAAACGAATACCCAGTCAGGATTTGGTTTATTTATTTGATTTTATTTCTTTCGAAAATATATTTTGTGTTTTATGGGCTTTAACCTTCTTTTATTGGGCCTTTTGTTTTGGGCTCTCATGTAAATTTTTAGGGCCTATTATACCATAACATCCCTGTGTGTAAATGTCATCATTAGTCAAAAAAATTGTGTACAATGCTTCCAAAAAAATAAAAACAAAGAATTGTTCTTCTTTCTCCTTCTTCTTTTCTTCAAAAAAAAAATTGCGTATAAGGGATACTAAATATTGTTTAGCGAATGCACCAGTTGTTGATATCTCATGTAAATGAAATTAAAAAAAAAAAAAAAAGTATTGCTTTTGATAAGATGAAAAAATTTTGTAATTATAAGGATATGTATCAAACGTATAAAATAAATTGCGTTAATTATGTCAATTGCAACTGTATCCAACTTTTCTCTTATGTTTATTTGAGCAAGATTTTTATTCTGAACATAACAAGATGGGTAAAGCTAACTTGTGATAAATCAAGCAGAATCAATCAACTATTGTTGACATAAAGCCATGAAGAACAAGTTACAAACCGCTAATCGTACAAATGGATACATGTTTAAAAAGCAAAAGGGTATCGGGGAAAGGAAATAGAATAAAAATGAGTTTTTGTACATCTAACTGGCCCCTGCCAACTTCCATTTCTGTCTTTAGCATCTATCAACGGCAAAGCTCGGTGCATAGTCCCTGGATTTGAGAATTGCTTGGATTTGCCAACATGTATATGCTGGATTTCCCATTACTCGAACATGTTATATTTAATTGGTTTCCAAATTGGTTGGACTGCAATAATGGCATAAATTTCCCACATCACAAACAGCATTATCAAATGATAAAATAAGTCATGGCAATTGTATTTGTGCACAATTATTTCAGCTTCTCTCACAATGCAAGTCTGCATACTCTCATACCTTGTTGCTTTCTTCATCTATGTTTTCTAACTTTGAATAATTTAAGATATCCCAGTCAATTTGAGATGTTCATATAAGTCAGATAAATAAACTAGTAGATTAGGCCAAGTTACTCCAATCAACAAGTAGTTCTATTTTTTTAAAATATGATGTTCTTATTACAAATAAATATTCAGCAACATAAGGAAAACAGCAAATAGAAAGAGTACTAGCATAATTACCAAGCAGTAAGCAGGCTCTGTTCTGCAGCTCCATCTTGAAGTAGGGACACAAGACAAGTAATGACACCATGAACAATGATCATTTGCATCAACTCCGCGGAGAAGTGCAACCAAGCCAACAGTTAACCTGCAAAGTAAACAAACCTTTCCTGTTTAGAACAAAATTTACAATTTGAAATGCTAAGATTAAAGTTAAAAACATCCAAATCCCATCAGTGATAACTAAAATACCGAGTTTTCAACCACTTTAATGAATCTCAAACAACAGTCAAGTGTTGTTTTAGCTTGCCAAAATTAGCATCAGAGGAATCTACATCTTCGACTAGCGAATACTAAGAAAAGATACTGGAAAAGGAGGAGAATTTTGATAGAAGATAGTATAATTGAAAATTTTGAAGCACGGTTGAGGAAAATAGATAGCAATCCAGGAAGGACAGAGATTGAAAATAAATTCCAAACAATGATGGGAAAATCAAACGATGAAGCACGTCAATGATAATTGAGAGTTGAATAGCCAATTTGTTTATATTCTTTCTGTATACTAGTATTGATCATTTGAAGGTTACTTTATGGACTCAAATTGGCATTCTTCAGTTGATTTAGTGAGGTGTGGTAACCAATGGCAATATTAAATCTAAGCATGTTAAGTTGTCAAAAAAATTACTTCTCATGTAACTTTTGGTCATCAGGGAGAGCATGTCTTAACATTATTGAAATTCTTTCATAAGTAAAATCTAATCAACAGAAGGTCTGCTAAGAAACGAAATACAAGTTTTATATGCTTACCCAACAATTACAAGGATCAAAGAAACAATCCAAAGCACGCACTGATAAATCTTGAATTTATGTCTGGGTGAATTTGAAGATCCAGCATATGCATATCGTCCTCTAACCCATCCAAACTGAGGTCGGATAAGAAATACAAACCCAAGTAGAAAACCGGTGGCAAATCCTCCTATGTGAGCAAAGTTGTCAACGTGTGGGAGGATTCCCACCGCTAAATTGATAGCAATGATGACCACGAGGGTCACAAATGCTGCAACCTGAACATGAGACAAAAGTTGTAGGTTTTAATTAACCCAACAATGCAACTCATCATAGAGTCTCAGTCATTCTGGAAATCCATAGTCCAATAAAAAAACACATTGCAATAAGCACCTTGTTAGCATATATTGTCCAGTTAGTAATGAGTTCAGAAAGCATGCCTCCAAGTAACCCAAAAAGCGCACCAGAGGCACCGACAGAGATATTTGACTGAAGGAAAAGAGCTGAAAGCAAACTCCCTCCAAATCCAGAGATGACGTATAACAACCCAATCCGTACTGCAAAGCACAAAATTGTAGATAGTTTGGTCATTAATATGAACAAGTCCTATCAATCAATAGCAGACATGGTACCAAGGTAAGTTGCAGCAAATCAACAGTTTTAAACAGAATTATATCATAAATGCCCGATCAAGAAACTCTCTTATATTACTCGATCATTCAAAAAGCGTCCCACCTCAGTGCCTGTCAAACAAACCAGCGTAACAGAACTTACTGAAACAGGATCAAAATGGCTACAATGTGCACTGTGATTATATAGTATGTAACTAAAACCTTGTTTCTTGTGATGGTAGACTTTTTGGTCTTTATTTCAACAGATATATTATATAATTATAAACCTCTTGAGCTCCTTTTGGACCACACCTAACTTCAACTTGCAATTGCATGATTTGTACAAAAATAACCAGGAAGAGAATTGCACAAGGTTGTTCGAAATACATACCAAAACCAAATTCCTGCTCCAACCGAATTCCAATAACTAATAGACTCAACATATTAGCCAATATATGAAAAAGTCCTCCATGTAACCAATTGCAAGAGAGGAGGCGCCACCCTTGATTTTTGTCAACCACCCTTCTTACATCTAAAGCTCCCATCTTCTGTAGCCTGAAAAGCAATAAACACATAACATATACTTAAACAAAGCAAAACAATAAAATAAAATACTAGAAACAAAAACAATCATGTGGGATGGGGTATAGTTACGCGATAGACGATGGACCAAGTAGAGGGTTCTCTTTAAAGGGCTGGAAGGAGAATCTACCCAAGAATCTGGCAACACAAGACACCGAGTTCTTGGGACAGTTATTGACGTACATGGTGATGATGAACATGACTATGTTAGCAATCACAAAACAAGGTATCAACCAAGCAACCCATTTCTTGAAATGCTTGTTTTCTACGTAGATAACTGTGTTTGGCGCTGGTACCTCTACTGGGTGTACTGTGTTATTGCCAGGCCCTGAATTCACCCTGATTTGTACCTCCTCCGAGGGAGGAGGCGGGTCTTTCTCTCTCGTTGCCATTGGAACTCGACGAAGAAGAACAAAAACTCCAAATTTACAAGAGTCTAGTATTGTTGTGAGAAGACGTAGAAAATGAGAATGCGAGTAGAGGACACAAAAATGGCGGCAAGTCAATGACTCGCCAGCTCCACTATTTAGACAAATTCGACAACGCCTATTTACACGTAAACTTTGTCATCCGAGAAACAACCTACTCAACTTTCAAAAAAAAAAACAAACAACCTACCTACTTCAATCCTAACCTACCAATATTTATTATGATTTTGAAGCCAGATACAACACAGTCCATAGAAGTAATGAAAAAAACCAGCCACGCAATCCACATTGGTATATATATAATCTGCGGCAGATATGTGTCATGGTTTTGGTTTGGTATTATATTGACTGAAATATTATTTCGTTTTACATCAAACGTGTAATAGAGTGTCACGAGGCTCGGTTGCACCAACTAAGAATGTTCCAAACTGTACCTGAAGTTTTTCTGCCGCTTTTGACCGTTGACATTTGTGTCGTGTCTTGGAATAATTATTTTCGTCCATGGAAGAGTTCAAGAGATGGAATTATATGATGATTGGTGGGCAAGTCGTCTCAAGAGTCCCGGCCGCCCTACGTTTCACTTGCTCAGCGTTTGTACAGAACCAATAACGATACAAGATAGCAATAATGAAAATTGAAGTAATTAAAATGAATAATATTTGTTTTATAATTATACACACCAACAATCTAAACAGTGAGCAATAACGTTACGACTTCTAGCTTCTAGGAATATTGAGAGAGAGTTAATTCCATGGAGAGATTTAAATTTAATGTTGTGAATTAACACATCAACCACTTCTGCTCTTGAAAAATCGAAATTCTGACAGAGTTTGATCGCATTAAGAACATCCAATTCAATTCCTAGAGAAAAATAAAAGTTCATCACGGTAGCCAGCTTGACTGCTTCCAACAAAGCTTTTTTTTTTTAATCTGAAATATTCAACAAAGCTTTTTTAATTCAGCAACCTACCCTCCATATTTCTTCACCTACAAATTAAAGTAGCAGCCACGCACGGAGCTACTTTGTTATCTCTAACCAAAATTCCCCGACCTATTCTACCACCCACTTAATCTAAAGCAGGTCTTTGGCTGCTGGTGCAGTGCCCTCATACCTCCCATCATGTGTGGTATGACTTCGACACTCAACCCATTAATCCAAAAATCATTTATATATAATAATAATAATAATAATGTAATAACAATTCTTTTACCATTATGTACAAGTTGTCTTTCCACTCTTATATGAGTCTCTTCTCTACCTTTGTGTGAATAGATTTTTTTCATCTGGGACTAGTATTCCGGACCGCACCATAATGTTCCTATCCTGATTAGTTCCGATTGTTCTCTAGACTAGTCTCAATTCTAAAAAAAAAAAAAAAAAAAAAATTGAAGCAGCATCTACTTTATTAAAGCTTCCTAAAAGAGAGGGAGTGTACACTAGCCTTGATAGCCTAGGCTTCTTGGATTTTTTTTTTTATTTTATTTTTTTTTTAAAATTCAATATTACAAATACATTTACAACTTAAGCACTTCTTAATAAGGACTTTAAGGTATTACTCAAAATTCAATATTATTTTTACTTTACTTCATATAAGCGAGAGAGAGAGAATCATATTTAAGTGAGAAAACTGTTATCCAATTGAAGAGATTTATACATAATTTATTCATATATAGATAGATTAGATTATAAAGACATTGCTATTCAAACTCGGTGTTGGTTTGTGATAAGCAGCTGGTCAGATTGACCAATGCATCAATCTACTTATAAGTAGCTTCTTTAATTGTTGGGATCATTACTGAATATTATATTAAAAACTTCCAACAAGCTAAAGCCTTAAAATGTAAAGGTAGCTGTTTTACGGAGTGAGGGTTGCGATCTGAGTTGACAGATCGCAGAGGTTGCGCTAAGGATCATGATTGGAGTTGTCTATATCAGGAAGAATAAGGACCTAAAAGTTGTAAGGAAGTGAGCTTAAAAATTGTAAGACTTTGGAGTGAATTTAGCGAAGTGATGACATAAGAGTGAAAGTTGGGAACCCATTTCCTCTGACATCCCCCTCCTGGGAAAGAAGTCGTTAGGAGTTATGACTATATCCGTTGGACGGGTTAAGATCTCGTGATTCTCAGCCCTACAGTGGACATATTGATCCCCGATTGAATGACTGTGCATTGATAACATATGTTCCAATAGGTTTAAAATCAATCTATTGACGGCAGTCAACCCTCATTTAAAGAGAATCATGAGCTGACAAAGGTTGCTGCACACTTGGGCCTCCGGGTTTTTGGGCTAGGCTAACTTGAACTGAAACATCTCGTGGGGCTTAACCTTGCTTGGGCTTAATCGACACTCAGGTATACTATTTTATTCATTCCAATTGGGTTGGCATAATTTTGCCATTACGTAACATATTCCAATGGAATGCTTATTGTTATGAGTATATCTCAGATTGCGCAAATGGGTTGGTAAAAGTCTGGTAGAAGCCCAACAAGCTGAATCCAATGAAGTGACCCAGTAAACGAAGACCCGGTTCACCAATATCTGGCCCGAGTAAGCCCATCAGCTCGTGGGGACAAGCTCGCACTGCCGCTATTGTTCACAGGTCATTGGCTAATATTACTCAGCTTGCTCTATGCACGACTCGTTGCTTAAAACAACTAGCTCGAGATCACTCAAGACAGATTCTAGCTCGCACAATGAATAGCTAGTTGAGGAAATCTTTTATAAAGGTAACAACTTAAATCAACCATGATTTTGCTACTTGTTGACGTCCGGAAACGGTCAACCAGAGATTCTGGGGCCCAGACGGCGGACTTGGTAATTAATGGATGAATATACTGATTGAAGGGTAGAAAATGGTTAATTAATGAAGTTATAGGTTGGTGGTGATTAATTCAGGTGAAGGAATGTCGGACTTGGTGGTTGGTTAGACTTAATGAGGTAATTAGTAAGAAGTTAAGGAGAAAGAGAGAGAGTGAAAGAGAGAAGAAACACAAGAATTTTTACGTGGTTCGGTGACTGCACCTACATCCACGGTCACTCTGGAGTAATTCCGGCAGGGTGACAGTTCTTATAGTATGTTAAGCTTGTTGTACAGTAAAAATGTCTCCCCTCTTTATAGAGGAAGGGAGCTCACAATAAAAAATACAAAAGAAAGTTTTACAAGTTATTGGCAACAGCTAATTCCAACTAATCCTGACATTGCCATGCTGCATTAATTGTAAAAGTAATCATGATTTTCTTTCTGCATACGTCTGCATTAATTGCATCTGAAAAGGTTTTCACTTCATTAAATACTTCTGGGTAATTGTGCAGGCAGTTTCCGGCGGAAAATCATGAGAGTTGGTAATTCTGACAGCTTGCTGCACACGATTTCTCTGGGTAGACTTTCTGGTCAGCCAGATGTATGCTGGAGAGGAGGTGAGGTGGTCTGGAGTTCCTAGCGAGCTCGCGACCTCGCGAGCTCCGCGAGCTAGAGTCACGGGCAGGGAACATTCTGAGAACTGTTGCGAGCTCGCGACCTGGGTGGCTTCACGGGTTGAGCTTGCAATGGCTGGTTCCATCTTCGGGCCTCTTGGGCCCTTGCTTTTGTTTGAAATAAAATAGGTCTCTTGGGCCCATTTGAGCCGAACCAGAAAATGGGTATAACACTACTAGAGTTGAAAATAAATTCAAATTCAAATGTTGATAGATTTGATCCCTGATTTAGCGAAACCGACTCTTGATTTGGTGCAAATTGATTTTGGAAGGTGTAATTAATGCATTATTCTTTCCTATTTTATTTCTGCTCAAATTGTAACGTCTCTCCCTATAAATAGGGTTGAAAATTCATTGTAAGATATACTGAAGTAATAATATACCGTTACTCTGCCAAAATTATAAAAAAAAGCAGTCGTAGACGTAAGCATCATTCTGATCGAACCACGTAAAAATATTGGTGCAGTTTGTGTTCTTCCTCTTTTTCTCTCTTTTGTTTTTCATTAATTACAGACATTGAATTTTGAACTTCGATCGATCAGATCTTACCATCGACACTTATCAAGTAATTGGTTTTCGGTACCTTCCATTTGTGTCGTCTCTTCTTGATTGCCCTTCAACCTATTGTGTTTAGAACTCTGTACATCCGTCAAAATCTCATAACTAAATTCAATAAACTACTAATCAACATTGCTTCTTTCCCCTGTTTTTTAATTTTCAAGGAGTTGATCAGATCAATGAGGTCCTCGTTAGGATCATCGTTCCTCATTAGTTGTCTTGCAACCTTGGCCGGCGTTGCATTTGCTGTCTTCTCATCCAACCTCAAACTCTTTTTCTTGGACTTTTTTTTTTGGTTGAGCCAGTACTGTAGAAATTTACCCCTACATGTGTGGCATATAAGATATCGAATTTCGTATTACGTGTATTTCAAAAATGAATTTTCATTTTTTTTTTTATGGAAGACAAATCAACAAAAAAAGCACAAATAGAATCAGACACGTGAGTATATTGATTCAACATTTAAAATCCAGACTTTGTAGACTTTGAAATGTCCATACTTAAAATTTTTTACTAACATGATAATACCTCTCTTTCTATAAGATCAACATTAAAATGTTCAACATAATCATAATTAATTTAAACCATTCATTTTTGTAAATTAATTGAGACATGAGTCAATCTTTCTAGATTTTTTTTTTTTTAAATGAGAAATCTTTCTAGATTTACATGCATAAACAATTCAATAATTGATATGAAAATAAGTTTGATATGTACTTAAAATATAGTTTATTGATATGAAATTAAGTTTGATATGTACTTAAAATATGGTTTAATTAATATCCAAGAACTTTAACAATACACGGTTTTATTAGTATTTTCTTAAGAACAATCATCCTTGGTATGAATCTAAAGAAAAAGGATTAAAAGATGAAAAAAAAGCCTAAGATATATGTATAATTAATATAAAAAAATAAAATCAAATACATGAGTGTGTTCATCCGATGTTTAAAATTTTGTAAACCTTAAATTGTCCATAATTTAAATATTTTATTTTCATGGTAATAGCTCTCTCCATCTATAAAAGGATCAACATTAGAAAGTCCATTATAATTATAATTAATTTAAATGACCATTTTTACTAATAATTTAAACTTTGAAATATTTGGACTGCTCAAATGAGGATCGATTTCAATATATATGTTCCAGCAAATTTGTTGGGGAATTTTTTTTTTTTTAAATCATAACTTAATATAGTTTAATTAGTGTACATAAACTTTAATAATACACGGTTTTATTATTATTTTCTCAAGAACAAACATCCCTAATACGAATGAGAAGAAATCAAAAGAAAAACAATGGAAAATGGAAAAAGAAATCAAGATTTTCATAATAAACGGTTAGGATCCCATTTAGTGCACGGAAGACGGGTCCACAAGGAACAAATGAACGCCACGTAATCCATTCTAAGACGGCGAAGCTGCATCGCGCTGTACTAGTCCAACTGGACTTCACATTGCCGGCATACGAAACAACAAGCAGGTTGGACAGTAGCGCGTTGGACTGGTGCGCGTTGTTTCCACGAAATCGGCCAACTTTTGTTTGATCACGCTATCTACAGCCACGCTCTCCAAGAAACGCGTGGCTCATGAATCTAGAAGCCTAGAATAAAAAAAAAGGAAAATTGTCGTCACAAATCACTATCTCACAAGCGCACTTGAATAAAAAAAGGTCCTTTTTTGACTTCAAACAAAAGAACCGCCAACGAGCATCTCTGATTGTCCAAGCTGTTCCTCTCTATAAAATAATTCAAATTAAGTTTCAAAAAAAAAAAGAATTAATTTCCTATACATTAAACAAATATTTAATTTCATCATTATAACGTCTCTTTGTCTGTCTCTCCATCTCTCTCTTTTTCGGTCAGTCCGTCTCTTCCATTTTTCAGTATCCACTCAGATGGCTTCTAACGAACAAAAGCAAGCCACCGGCGGCGGCGGAGGATTCTTCGCGTCCGTCGTCTCCAGTTTGTCTAATTTTGGTTCGGCGATGACCAAATCAGTCAACGGGTATGTTGATCTGATTCCTGTTCGATACACTAGCTGATTTGGTTTGATGCTAATGTAGACCTAATAAGATCTGATAAAATCACGTTGAATTAATGTGAAACACTTGTGGATTTGTAGTTTGTATTCTTCTCTACGGCGTGAATTATTTGAATTGATCTTTGTGCTGACGGATCTGTGACTGTAGTGTCAAAAGCATTATTATTATTTTTTTATGTTGGAATATTCGCATGGTTACAAGTGAATAATCTGTTGTTGTTCAGATTGGTGGGCTATGAAGGACTAGAAGTCATCGATCCGGAAGGAAGCACGGAAGATGCTGAAGAAGAAGCAAAGAGAGGGAGATGGAAGCAAGAGGTATTGGATATTGGTTTTTTATTTTATTTTATTTTTTATTCATGATTTGTTTGTAATTTAACTTATGATTTGTTAGTTGCAGAATTGATATATGTTAATGATGATTTATCTCATTAGTTAAATTGCCGTGTTAGAAATTGAGATACGAGATGAGATATTTAGCATTATTGAAAACTAGGGCCTTGGTCATGTCAATTACTAGGGTGTCATGGTTGGGAGTCCTTTTTGTAGTGAGAGCGACGTTAATGGATTTAAGTCGGTATATCGAAGTTGTTTTCAATTAGCATGTGATGTACTGCATTTAATGATTAGTGTGATAAGATATGCCGATAAAACATGTGCTATGATGTTTCAAATGCTTCAGTCGGTGGGAATGTCTGGAACAAATTCAATTGTTGGGTATTAACAATGACACTTTAGAGTTTAGACAGACCAATATGCAAATTCCATTCTCCTTGCACTTTTGATGGGAGTATGTTTATATCAAATGATCACATAATTGCATGAGGAGGGAAGACCACGAGTGTCCAAAACTGAATACCATCAGAAACTTTTGTCAGCCTAATGTACTAAAATCATGGATTCATCACTAAACTCCCTATAAGTTTTTTGATGTTTTTGGTTTTTCAGGAACGGGATGGGTACTGGAAAATGATGCAAAAGTATATAGGATCTGATGTCCAATCCATGGTGACACTTCCTGTAATTATTTTTGAGCCAATGACAATGGTGCAGAAAGTGGCAGAGGTATATTTTATTTGTAACTCTTTGCATTTAAGTTCTTGTTTTATCTATGCTTTTCTGCATATAGAATTTACAGAGGTGTCTATTTGTGACAGTTGATGGAGTATTCCTACCTGCTAGATCTGGCAGATAAATGCGAGGATCCCTACATGAGATTGGTGTATTCTAGTAAGAAATTATTTTGCATCTCTCTCTCTCTCCCCACTTTTTAGTTTTTTATATCGTGTGGAACTCATAGTTAATGATTGCAGCATCATGGGCTATATCTGTCTACTTTGCTTATCAACGAACCTGGAAGCCATTTAATCCAATTCTTGGTGAAACTTATGAAATGGTTAACCATGGTGGCATTACATTTATAGCAGAACAAGTGAGTTTTTTGGGATATCAATCTTCAAGTTTTTTTATTTTTTATTTTTAATATTGATGCTTCTTTATGGGAATATTTAATTTTCACATATACCTTATACTTTAGTGAAGTTACTTTGAGATTTTGAAGAAGCAAGTGTCCCCATTTGGTTTACTTTTTTATTTTTATTATTTTTTTAAAATAACCCATTTGGTTTATTTTATATGATTGCCGTTTATGAGGTATTCTTTTTTTTTTTTTTTTTTTTTGGGTACAGGTTAGTCATCATCCTCCCATGAGTGCAGCACATGCTGAAAATGAGCATTTCACTTATGATATGACTTCAAAGTTGAAAACTAAATTTTTAGGAAACTCAATCGATGTTTATCCAGTTGGAAGGTATAGTTTCCTAATCTCTAGGGCTAGATTTTTGTTGATTTCTTAGAGTATGTTGTAAAACTGAATGGAGTTCCTGGTGTTGATCTGTCTGATGTTGATGTAAGTTTTCCGTTTTAAAGCTTAGAAATAATATAATAATTTATTCTTCCTCTTTAAGAAAGCTAAGAAATAAAATAACGAGTAAGAATTTTATAAATATTTCAGGATATAATGACTTGTTCCAATTTTTACATGGCTAGTGATCAGAAAAAATGTATTATATATATTAATCAAGCTTAACTTTTCTTTTCTGAAATACTAAATCTTTTTTCTTCATACATTGCATATTTATGATCATTTTTTTCTTTTGCAGTTAGTAATCATATAAATTCATGGCTAACCATGAATTTGACTTACAAGTTACAATTCATTAGCTTTTCAGTTCATGTGGATAATTTCACATGTTATATGTTTAATTGGCCTTTCCAATAAATGTTTGTGCAGAACACGAGTGACTCTTAAACGAGATGGGGTGGTTCTTGATTTAGTGCCCCCTCCCACGAAAGTTAACAACTTAATTTTTGGACGAACTTGGGTTGATTCACCAGGGGAGATGATCATGACAAACTTGACAACTGGAGACAAAGCTGTGCTATATTTTCAACCATGCGGGTGGTTTGGGTATTATTTTTTTTCTTTTTTTCCCTTTCAAATAATATTGGAATCTTCTGCTGTATATTTATTGATATGCATACTTGCTGATTTAAATTAAATAGATTTTTTTTTTTTTAAATGAGATAGATTTAACTTAATACCATGTTGTGGGGGAAATCTTTTCACATAAGCAAGGTCACCGAGCTGCTAAGACACTCTTTTCAAGTTATCTGTGAGGCAGTTTACTTTTATCTGCTTTATCTCTAAGAATTGTTATTTTTGCAAATTTTAGCCTCAGTAAGCATTTTTTTACTGTCTCAGTTATGACTGGATCATGCAGGTTGTCTTGTCTATATGAATAGGGAAATTAACTGTCGTTTTCCAACTTAAATTAGTTTTTCAAGAACATTAGCCTTACTTCATCACCAATATCTACATCTTTTTTTTTATTTGACTCTTCATACATTTGTAATTTGCAGTTCTGGTCGCTATGAAGTGGATGGATATGTATATAATGCTGCTGAGGAACCCAAGATTTTGATGACTGGAAAATGGAATGAGTCAATGAGTTACCAAGTTTGTGACTCAGAAGGGGAGCCCCTTCCAGGAACTGAACCGAAGGAGGTTTGTTTCATCTTCAGAAGTTTCTTTGATTTTTGTACCTTCTTTGACCAATTTGTGGTATTAAATTACCTCAATAAAAACCATATTCTTTCCTCAAATTAAGCTAATTGCCATTATTCTGTTGTTGCTGTTGTGCAGGTCTGGAGACTTGCTGATGTTCCAAAAAATGACAAATTCCAGTACACATATTTTGCTCACAAGATAAACAGCTTTGACACCGCCCCAAAGAAGTTGTTGGCATCTGATTCTCGTTTACGTTCTGATCGATTGGCACTAGAGAATGGTGATCTCTCCAAAGCTGGCTCAGAAAAGAGCAGGTTTCTTTCTCTCCCTTTTGCCTACACACACACAAAGTACAATGGTACATGCAATCACAATTCACAAGCAAATGCAAGCATGTGCACACATATGCACCTATCTATAATGTGTATGGATGAATAAAAGATTTGATATCAGGACTACTGGATCACAAGAATTTAGCATTGTTGGACTGTGTTGCAATGCGGAAAACACCAATTCTGTGTCAATTTTATGTGTGTTGGTTTATTTCAAAACCTGAAAACGGAGTTAATATCTTATTCTATGTACATTTGCTTTAGACTGGAGGAGAGGCAGAGAGCTGAAAAGAGAAACCGGGAGACTAAGGGTCATGAGTTCGCTCCACGATGGTTCAACCTTACGAATGAAGTTACCCCTACGCCTTGGGGTGAGCTGGAGGTGTACCAGTACAATGGCAAGTATACTGAGCATAAGGCAGCTGCCGATAGTTCAGACAGTGTTGAAGAGATCAACCCCGCAACAACCGAATTCAACCCCTGGCAATATGAAAATTTGGCTGCTGAATGAGGAATTTCATATGTCTTTTTGTATTATGTATATGTATTTTTTGATTCTTTAAGTCTTATTGTGTTAGCTAGTATTTAATCAATTGTGAGACAGCATTTTAAATCTCATATGCAGTTTGTTTTTGTTCACAGTGCTTTGTAACTACTCTGATTTGTATTTCTTTTTTGCATTTTCTCAAATTGGGCTGGGCTGGTGCAAGTGCCATCTCAACTCTTAACAAGACACGTGTTCTTTTCAGTATCTACACGTGTAATCGAAAAGCGAATAGAGCAGTTAAAGCCGAGCGCTTTTCGCGATTTTGGCGAAGAAAGAGAATCCGAACGCGTTCGTGAAAATGATGTTGGTGACGTAATTGTAACTTGCAACTGGTGAACCACGTGGCTTTAAGCTATTGGCTTCGGTTCTTGACTTTGTCTGTATCGCAGACACAGCTTTGAGAGTCAATGTCTGACCACACAATGGTTAACCTTTACCCTTTGCTTATCCTGAAATCAACGTCGTACTAAGTCCCTCCGATTTGATCTTTACGAGTTGCTGTCTCATTTTAATGAACCTTTGAAAATACCTGCTTATCCACAACTCAATGGGGTCATTGTCAATATTCTTAAAGTATTGAAGTTTGAAATGTAATTCAAATTAATTCCAAGCAGTGTAGAATGTTCGGTACACCTATCAAAAGTTAATCGAATTTGAATTTCGAATTTCGAATGCAGTGGTAGGTGAATTCATCCTATGGTGCCTTTTATTAATGTTGATCAGATGTTAAAAGGGATAACCAACTTCACTACCTTAATTTATTATTGCTTTTAATTGTTGGAATCTAGTAAGTGAAATTCAAAATTAAAATTCCTTCTCAAGTTATGATTATTACTTCAAAGTTTATTTGATTTATTTCTAAAAACTATATCAGAAAACTTCAGATAATATACTAACTTTAACAAGTTATTTAAACTAATGTTTGATCTCATTTCTTTCATACTTGTCTGGCACAATTTGACATGGTCATGTGAAGAAATCATATTAGCATAAAGCATGCTTGCAAATGCAATTGACTATATATGTTTGAGATTTTTATTTTTTAAAAACATGGGAGGCATTTCACATGTTGTCTAAAACAAAACCTACCAAAACACCAAGAACAACATATTATTGGCCGAAATTCATGGCAATGTTATCCAAATTGTAAATTCGCCAGGTCATCTCTTTTTTTTTTTGGTTTTGTGTGTGAATGAGATAAGATCAACCCATATCCATGGAGAGGCCACCACGTGTCCACTGTAGAACTCTTGTGTAGAGAGGAGTGGATCACCCTGATCGGAGGAACTGGTCCAAGTGTTTTCTCTGACCTCCACTATCCGGTGAAGTCACGTGACGTTACCGGTTATTCGTGTTTTCAATTAATTGTATGAGATTTTGTGGGTTTTAGAAAATATATACACACAGGTTGGGTGGTTTTCAAGGGGTTTTTAGTTGATCACAATTCAGACATCAAAACATTTGCAAGGTCAGATTTTTTTTTTCATTTTTTCGGTTTCATTTCTATGTTGTAATAATAATGCTTGCTTTTAACTGATGTCAGTTCTTTAAGGTTGTCCGTTTTCAGGCCAATGTTGCAACTTTTAACTGTTTTTTCTTTTTTAATTTTTTTTTTTTAATTCTGTGTCTGAATGGTATTATCTTGATCGAGTCATTGAATTGTTGCCTCAAATGTGAAATTTAGATTATCTTGATCAAGTTAGTGGAGGATGGATTTTGAAAAATTTGTTTACATCATTTTAAACGAAAGAGAACTCTCATTAAGTTTTGCTCTTGTTTGTGAAATTTTGAGAAAGTTTTGATTTTTATTAGTGAAGGTCATGTTCAGTTGTTTGCATGAGGGTTTTGGGATCTGAAAACCCCATATGGATTGTTGTGTCTGTAAATGAATGGGATTTTATTCTGCTGTGCTTGAATGTGTTCAGGGTTTTATTATAATGGAAAAAAATTCAATTTATTTCTTCAGGGTTTTAAGTTCAAGTCTTCATTATATTCCACCAAATATGGGGTAAATTTTCCTTAAATGTGAGTATGTTTTGGATTTTGATTTTTGATTTGTTTTTCTTAACAATCTAGTTGTATATGGTAATTTCACAAGATTGATGATCATTTTTCTGCCAGTTGTTTGTCTCGTCCTGCTTGAATTATTGATTATAAGATCGTGATAATTTGGAAGAATTTAGATTCTGGC
Organism: Litchi chinensis; assembly: GCA_019925255.1. Lineage (NCBI taxonomy): Eukaryota > Viridiplantae > Streptophyta > Magnoliopsida > Sapindales > Sapindaceae > Litchi > Litchi chinensis. The sequence continues at coordinate 5,218,901 of CM034475.1, read as the reverse complement.
ATTATGTTGAACGTCTGTTACATAGAAAAATCTTGTATTGATATGTAAAATAGATTTGCCTGGATTTAGGGAAATGTGATGTAGCAACTATTAGGACTGGTTTAGGACATCTGAGGTTGTATTTACCTCAGCCCTTCCTTTGCAGAGAACTGGTGTTTGTTAATTATATTGCGATGTTAATTACAAGACTGGAATTTCAAATTGGATGTTTTTCTTTACCATTGTGTTGTGCACTGTATAATACCACTGTCCCTGAAGATTTTTTTTTTTCCCCGAATATTGTTGTTATTAATCTACCAGTTCAGATACTTAATAATACTTAATTATTTCTTTGAAAGATGTATCTAATACTGATCTCCGCTACTGTAATAGCTCAAATATTATATTCTCCGTCATTTTACACAGACATGGACTTTGTGTAATTCTTTCCATGTCAATATGCCATCACAGTGTCTTTTCGGTGTACTTATTTTCCTCAAGCCCACTAGTTATTATCCTTTGCTGACAGGGTATCTTCTAGGACTGTTGACTCAACAAGCTGGTCATTTTTTAATGAGTTCTACTGTCTGTGATGAACGTCTGAGATATGGTGTTGCAGAGGAGGTTGGATTATGGTTTCAGTGGCTATGAGGTCCCTGTGGTTCCACGTGCTTCAAGATCACCTAGGGTAAACAAATGCTCCTAGTAGAAGATTGCTTTTGACTTAACTTTTGTGTGTAAAGAGTCAATTTTTTGATCTTATGAATTTTTATTACTGATTCTAGGTGAGGGTACCGATTAGGAAGAAACGTGACGTCAATCGGATATGTGCAATTGAAATTTTGGCTTCTGTAGCTGGTGAACTATTGCAAGATACTGGAAATTCTTCTTCTAATACCACTTGTAGAGAGGAATGGGACAATATCTTTGAAAATACTATCAAATGCAAACAAGGGCACCATCAAAGTTATAAAGAGGGTGAGGCTAAATTGTCAAAGACAGACCTTTGTGAGCAGGAAATTTGTGAGGAAAATTCTACTTGTGACTTTTCCCATGTGCCTGGGTTGCAAGGGCACCATCGAAGCTATAAAGCAAATGAGTTTTCTCATGCTCAGGCAAATTTTGGTTTTAAGACCAACTCAACTTCATATTCTGCTGATCAGAGAGCCTATGTCAATGAAAAAGGTGCAAGTGGAAGCTGTTTTGATACAGTAGGGTGCTATTTTCCTAACTCTATGGCATTTTTTGGAGGCCATGTGGACAGTGCTATTGAGACAAAGTCTGAAGCCAAATTGTCAACTGTTTTAATTACACAGTCAGATAAGATCTCTTTTACAAAACGGCCCTATTTCAATGGAAGAAATACAAGTATGGGTCCCTTTGGCAAGGTAGTGAGAGATGCTCCTCAGACTGTGGATTTCTTCAGCGGACAAGTAGACAGTGCAACTGTGAGAACTTATGAATCGAAAACATCAATTATTCGAAGTAATAGGAGTGGATTTTTTCCAGTTAAAGGCAGCTTGGATGCAGTGGAACTGAAATTGAAACCTCCCTTATTGGTCAGGCCAGAAAGTAGTTCAAAGGCTCCTTTGTTTAGGCGGTGGAAAACTTGTGGTTGTTTTTCCAGGCACAGTGCTAATGTGGAAGTAGGTAATAGAGATGTTGACGAAAATTCTGTTTGGTGCCTTCAGCCCAGTAGGCCACCACATAATGTAGATCAAAGTATAAGGAGTTTTTCTGCATCTAGACACTGGAGAGGAGCTCTGAATTTGAAGGGTGGGCCTTGTCATGGAACTGGTAATTGGATTCCTTATGAATTAATAAACTGGGTTGATCTTATTACGGATGTATTATAGAGGTATTATGATGTTGCCTATTAACTTTGCAATTGAAATAAGTTCTTGTTTTGCTGCATTTGTGGCAGTCTGATTTCTTTACTTAATCTTTTATTACCGTGAATTTGTATTCTTGAATTCTATAAGCTATGTAAGTTTTAAAAGTTTGTGGTTTCTTATTGATGTTTCTAGATTGGAAAAGGAAAGCTTATTGTAATGGAAGACCTTGTCATACTCATGAAAGATCTCAGAGGATTTCTCTTTACAAAAGGAGAAAGTTGTTAGAACGAATTCCGTTATCCCCTATTGATGGAAGATTTCACTGTAAACCCACATTTAATTCTCCTAACAAGAGAAGCAACAGCGACAACTGCAATGCAGGTACTACAATGTGTGCAAGCTTTTCTTTTTCTCTATTCCCTGTTTGTGTCTAGGCATAGTTTTCAGGGATATATTAAGTTTTGGCTTAATAATACTAGTTGCTACGTACAGCAAATGGAGCATCATCTTCTGTGGCTGGTCAACAAGCACTTCCTGATTCTACATCTAGAGATTGTAATGGTAAAAAAGCCATTGAAGAAGACAATCTATACGATCTGATTCTTTTTTTTTTTGTTTTTTTTGGCTACTTATGGTATCTAATTTTATCTGATTTTACTGATTAGTCAATCTTTCATTTATCCTGGCAGGCTCTAACATGCTTTCATTTTACCATTCAGTGAAACTTAGTATCAAGTCAATCAGGGTTCCTGAGCTTTTAATCGAGATTCCTGCAAATGCAACAATTGGTTCTCTGAAGGTATCTGATATTGCCTTTCTTGCTTTATCCTTTGGTAAACAATGCTCCAATACTATTTTCTTTGAAGGAGTGAAGAGGCAAACTTGAAGGCTGAAAATTCAACACAATATAAAAGGCCTTCTTTCTCCGTCTTTACCCATGATCGAGATTTTATCTTGCAAGCTTTTCACCCATGCTTGATCTGTGATGTCTATTGCTGATATTTGACATTTAACATTTATGCAGAGGGCAGTGATGGAGGCAGTGACTGCTAATCTTGGAGATGGTCTACACGTTGGTGTCATACTTCAGGGGAAGCCAGTCAGAGATGACAGCAAGACTCTGCTTCAGACTGGGATTTGTCATGGTGATGATCATCATAGCTTGGGTCTTATATTGGAGCCCAACCATGCACCAATTAAGCCACATCCACATGCTGAAGACCCTCATTTGATACCTGGGAGCAGACCTGAGGGTCTAATGAAGTAAGGATGCAATAAATTTCTTATAAAAAGAATGATCAAGAGTTGGTCTATTATTGCCTCCTTTTCCTTTTATATTTACTGAGAGAAGGGAGGGAATGTGGGGTTCTATGGGGTTTATTTCTCATTTTTCTATTGTTGGATTTGTTTAATTGTCCTGTCATTGAATTTATGTCGGTATGTTCTATTATCAGGCGTGCTATGTCTTTGACTCTGCAACCAAAGCCTTCTGACGTCTCTTCACTTCCTACTGTGATGAATTTGGGTAGTTCTGTTGACAATAATTTTGATGTTGTTTATTCTTTTGCTGATATTTCAACCAACAATGCCATGCCAGATTCCCAAGCTCTGATTGCACTTCCAGAAATTACTATGGAGGCATTGCCTGTGGTTCCTTTGCAACAGAAATCTGGGCATCCCGAGTCTGTGCAGCGCCGGACTAGAAGACCTTTCTCTGTTTCAGAAGTAGAAGCATTAGTGCAGGCAGTTGAGAAACTTGGAACTGGAAGGTCATATTCTCATTAGTACCGTTTTGCTTTGGTTGATGAATGTTCAATTGCATCATTTAGTGCTTAAGATTATTCTTGGTTACAGGTGGCGTGATGTTAAATTACGTGCTTTTGACAGCGCAAAGCATCGAACTTATGTGGATTTGAAGGTGAGTGATCCATTTGGATCTCATTCTGGAATGTTACACCTACTAATTAGTAAAGGCAGTGTGTCTCATACCTTTTCTGAGATCCATAAAGTCATAAATTTATTTAGACCTAAGAAAGGCTTTATTGAGTTAATCAGTTGGCTTCCCTGTAGCAGTGAGAATCCAATACTCATGTGTATCAATGGGCTTCTTTTTTACCATCATATGGCATTTGAATGGTGCAGGATAAGTGGAAAACTCTGGTGCACACAGCTCGAATATCCCCTCAGCAAAGGAGGGGAGAACCTGTGCCACAGCCACTCTTAGACAGGGTTCTAGCTGCCCATGGATTCTGGTCGCATCATCAGTCCAAGCAACAGTCAAACCAGCCGTTTAAGGCTTTGCCCACTTTGTCAGGCAACATAAAGGATGCTTAGACACAGCACAAAAATGGGTTTGTGGTACATCACTACATCCCCTTGTTATTGTTCTCGTGTAAAGATTAAGTTACAGGAACTATTTTGTAAATGGAAATTATGTAACCTGTTCTGATTCCACAGTTATCTAACCCGGCTGCCTTTTAAAGTTGTTCATTGATCCGTGTATGATTGTTCTTTCTTATTTTTCAGTTCCCCTATGTATTGAAAAATCTCTGTAAATAACTCATGATATTCCATTATCTATAAGATTCTTCTCAGTAGAAATGTATCAGAAACTGATCAAATGGAAAAACATCCTATAGAAGAAGAAATTGGACTTTTTGATGCTGATGTCAATTACTATGGAAACATTCACATACATCTTTTAAAGGGTGTTTGGGAATATATTATAATTAACTACTTTGGAATAAAAATCACTTTTCATAAAAAAACGCCTAACAACATGCTCTAGAAAAGCATGTACAACTTCTCTGATTCGGGTAACAACTTTTCAGAGAAAAAGTATACAAAGTGCTTTCGGTTGCAGTGTGATTGTGGGTCTGACATGGTTTTTGTTTATACAAAGTTGTTGCCTGTTGGGTCATTACAAAGTGCGCACCATGAATTCGTGCAAGTGGTTTGTTCATGAGATGCTATTCTCATTCTCCAGAATAAACTATATTATGCTCAGTAGGGCGGCTCAAAAACCGTCCAAATACAGGTTAAAACATATATATGTATATATATATATATATAGTGATTTGAAATGGTGTATGGATCTGCCACCCACCTCCAAAAAAAAAAAAAAGTGCAACACCTCTGTCCTGATAAAACTGCAGATTGTCTGCATACCATATCAGTATCATATATTAACATTTATTAGATAACATTTCTTCTGTTTGCATTTATCAATGAATCAGAAATGAAATGGATGACTGTGTATATTTTTAATGTTTCTTTTGGTTTATGATGAAGACACTACTAAAAGTACTATTATTTTTATTAAAACAAAATCACTTTAATTTCCAACCACGCATGTGCACAAACTTTGTGCTAATGCTAGTGGTTCCGTGTTATCACCCCCACTTTAATATAAATCATCCTAGGTTCAATTGTACTTGCTCTCCTTTTAGAACATAATCTTTAATTGAATAACTTATATTTTATGATATAGATGAGATTTAAACTCTTAACTTATTAAAATTAAAGAAAGTGTTTAATCATTTTTATTAATCGGAGTATGAATTTAAATATTTCAACCAGAACTGTAGAGGATATTTATAAGAAAAAAAGAAGGGGGGAGCTTTTTGGCATAGGAAGAGGGGACACGTAACAGGTCACCAGAATTATCGGGTCAACCTACGATGGACACGCACTTGCAGCTTTCAAAAGCAACGGCCTTCCACTAGTTTCTTGTCTCAATTCAAATTAAAATTTCGTCTTCACTTTAACGTCCGTTAATGCCTCCTCAAATACGCCAGTCTTTTCAAATGTGCGCCCACATCGTTATCTCCATGGACCACCAACCAACGGCGATGGCACTCGCATCCTCGAGGGCATAATCGTAATTGACTACTCCAAGAAAATGCGAAAGCAAGAGTGCTTTCCGCCAGTCGTGACAGCGACTGCAACAAGTGAGAAAATAAGCACGAAACGTAATTCTCGGACTGCCACATGTCGATAATTAAATGGGTAAAATACAATAGGTCCATGTCTTTTAATACAGAGGAAGACAACATAGGATCTGTGTCTCCGAAGATCAACGGCTATGATTGACCTGGGAGACCCCCATAGTCACACTCTCTTCTTAAGGGAACAGAACATAACGACCTGGAAGAACTTCTCTCACTCTCTCTCACACTCCCAGCTTTCATTCTCTCTCTCTCTCTCTCTCTCTCTCTCTCTCTCTCTCTCTCTGTGCTAGGGTTTCCATTGAGGTACGCATTTTGCTCTACTTGTTTGTCATTTCAAGGGTTAAATTTATCAGAATTTGATCCACCTGTAGACTTTTTGTGTTCTGGGGTGTTGACTACGCTGTTCAAAATACTTACTTTTGTTTTGTATCATAGATTTTAATGGTGAATTTGTCTATATATTACTCTATGCTCTTTGTTTTTTTTTTTTATTTTATTGTAGACAAATTTAGACTGTAGGAGTCCTCAAAGTTTAGTCCTTGTTGTTGACTCCATTTTGGCACTTGATATATATATGTTTATTTTAATGTCTATTTAGGGTCTAGAATTTGAGTTTTTTGAAAGCAAGAAACTTAGCTGTGGAATTGGATTGTTGTTGTTTGAGTTCAAGTTTTTTGTTGGGGTTGTTGGCAATATAGATAGATGACTATGGATCCCAGGTTGAGGGGGTTTTCTGGTTCGCTTAATGGGGTCCAATTGAGTAATAAGCCGAATTCAGTCTTTCCAAATCAGAACATTGTTGCTGGAAGAATCGATAATGTCTTTCTAGATCACAATTTTAGGGACGATCGTTACCTTCAGTCTGATCCAACTCCCAGTAGTGTTGCCTCATGTCCAAGTGTGAACCATGAGGAAGATTCTCCGGAAGACTGTGATTTCTCGGATGCAGTTTTGAGATACATAAACCAGATGCTTATGGAAGAAGATATAGAGGATAAGACTTTCATGCTTCAGGAGTCGTTGGACCTTCAAGCCGCTGAGAAGTCATTTTATGATGTTCTTGGCAAGAAGTATCCACCTTCCCCTGAACCGAATTTGAGTTATACTGATCAAAATGGTGGGTACCTAGATGGTAATACCTCTAGAAATTCTGGAAACTGCAACACTAGTGGTTTTGATGTGGGTGGTTACTTGACTGATAATCAATGGATTCAAAATCTTGGTGAAGATTATACCTCTCAATTACAAACTCTTCCTCTTTCTAGCATATCGCAGTCATCTTATAGCTCTTTGAATAGTGTAATCACAAGTGTGGATGGGCTGGTGGACTCTCCAAGCAGTACTGTTCAGCTCCCTGATTGGAATGATGAGAGCCAATCTATATGGCAGTTCAGGAAGGGGGTTGAGGAGGCTAGTAAATTTCTGCCTAGTGGAAATGAGTTGCTTGTTAATATGGAGATGAATCGATTGCTATCTCAGGATTCAAAGGGAGGGACTACTGAGGTGGCTGTGAAGGTGGAAAAAAAAGATGGGGGGGAAGATTGCTTGCCTAATGGATCAAGGGGAAGGAAGAACCTTTACAGGGAGGAAGAAGATTTAGAAGAAGAGAGAAGTAGCAAGCAGGCAGCCATTTTTCAAGAATCCACTGTGCGATCAGAGATGTTTGATAATGTTTTGCTTTGCTTTTTAGGAAAAGGTCAATCTCCTGTTGCAGCTCTTCGTGATGCCTTAAAGGATGGAACGAGCAAGCGTGTGCAGCAGAACGGACAGTCAAAAGGCTCTAATGCTGGAAAGGGTCGTGGTAAGAAACAAAGTGGTAAAAAAGAGGTTGTGGATTTAAGAACTCTTCTGATTCATTGTGCACAAGCTATTGCTGCTGATGATCGTAGGAGTGCAAATGAATTGCTAAAGCAGATTAGGCGGTATTCTTCCCCTTTTGGGGATGGAAGCCAAAGATTGGCTTATTGCTTTGCTGATGGCCTTGAGGCACGCTTGGCAGGTACTGGTAGCCAGATTTACAAAGGCCTCATTAGTAAGAGGACATCGGCTGCTGATATCTTGAAAGCTTATCACTTATATCTTGCTGCATGCCCTTTCAGAAAGATCTCCAATTTTACTGCGAAGCAAACAATAAAGATCTCAGCACAAAATTCCATGAGAGTTCATATCATAGACTTCGGTATCCTCTATGGTTTTCAGTGGCCTACATTTATTCAAAGTCTTTCATTGAGACCTGGTGGACCTCCAAAGCTTCGAATCACTGGAATAGAATTTCCCTTACCTGGCTTCCGGCCAGCAGAGGGAGTTGAGGAAACAGGACGTCGCTTAGCAGATTATGCAAAGGAATTTGATGTGCCTTTCGAGTACAATGCCATAGCGAAAAGATGGGACACAGTTCAACTTGAGGAGCTCAAAATTGATAGGGATGAGTTTCTTGTTGTTAACTGTTTGTATCGAGCTAAGAACTTACTTGATGAAACTGTTGCAGTGGACAGCCCGAGAAACATATTTCTCAATTTGATAAGGAAGATTAATCCAGATATTTTTATTCATGGGATTGTCAATGGTGCTTTCAATGCTCCCTTCTTTGTCACCCGGTTCCGAGAAGCTCTGTTTCACTTCTCTGCAATGTTTGATATGCTTGAAACTATAGTACCCCGTGAAGATCCTGAGAGGATGCTCATTGAGAAAGAGATCTTTGGCAGGGAAGCCTTAAATATTATAGCCTGTGAGGGCTGGGAGAGAGTGGAGAGACCAGAGACTTACAAGCAGTGGCAAATCCGTAACCTAAGGGCAGGGTTTGTTCAAATTCCTTTGGACCGGGATATAGTGAAGAGGGTAACTGATAGAGTGAGGTCAAGTTACCACAAGGATTTTGTAATTGATGAAGATAGCCAGTGGCTATTGCAAGGATGGAAGGGGCGAATCATTTATGCCCTTTCAGCTTGGAAGCCTGCATAAAGATTTGAAAGCAGTGCTTATGAAAGTCTGAATTCTGCCTCTTGCCTGGAGATCTTGTGGCAGAGATATGTATATGACAACCTTAGGTAAGGCTTTTCTTTGGTTTTTATTTATGGTCTTTCAGTTCCTCTTGACTGAAACTTATTTGCTATTTGGCAAGTAAATGTCATAGACGAATGCTGACCAAGTAGAAGTCATGATAACAAGTTCATGGGAAATTGGAAGTTTTCCAGGTTCTCTCCTACAACACTTGCAGAAACAACATGTACACTTTTCTTGCAGATAATGTTTTATGCTGGCTGAGCATTGATTGTCCCTTTTGTAACTTGCTAAGCTGAAATGTTAAACACCAACATTATCATGTTCACAAATGACATGTAGAGGAAATTGTATGATGTGATTTAACAGGAATCTGTGTCCTTGACCACCTCTGAGTTCAACATATGCCACAGCATCATCAAGGCATTGCAAATATAAAGTTTTGGCTTTGCTTCCCACCTGCACTATATTGGTTGATGTTCAATTCTGGTCCTTCAATTTTAATTCAATTTTGGTTTTCCATTAGTTCATTTTGATTTATTTTTTCAGCTAAAGTTCAAAATACATATTAATTCTATTCACTAGCAAGATTTGTGGCAGGGAAGAGATAAAATGAGCTTTCAAAACATGTAAAACAGTTTATATTAGAAGCCAAGAGCACTAACGAGACAACTCACAGCACTTTCAATTAGCATCAACCTCAAAATTTAATGAACAGCTTCTGCTTTGACGCATATAAAAGCCTTCACTGTAAACTATCCACCTACAATGTTGCTACCTTCTGGCCGTAGCGGGGTCC